>JANAVB010033011.1:52500-157500 GCA_029216955.1 Iris pallida | reverse complement strand
AAGGAATTGGTTTGGTTTGGTTTAGTGTGCATTGGTACACCTTAGCCTATGCTCAACCTTCATTCCACCACAACCCACCCTCATTTAATCCCACCTAACTTTTCTCTCTCCACTTTACTTTCATTTATTTTTTCTCCATCTTCTTCTTCCTTCCTCCACACAACACCAACACCATAGGCAAGTGCACCTTGCCACCACATGAGAACCCTATTTTATTTGTCCATTAGCTAGATTAGGCCATGGTGAACAACATTAGAACTTGGCATTTTGTGATTTGGAGCTTCCATTTTTCTAGATCTAGGTTTTAACCATTTTCGAAAATTCTTGGTTTTGATCTATTTAACTTTGATTTTTTGCTTGTTTTGATGCTTCCATGTGGAAGAGAATTCAATTTTACACAAGTTAGAACTTTGAAAATCCAGATTTCGTTTTGATTTGGCCAAGATATGAAGAATTGAATTTTTGGTGTTCTTGAGCTTCCTCTCGGCCTGGAGAAGAAGACTTCAGCTTGCGCTCTTTAGCGCAAGGCTGAATCGCGCATCCTCCCCTCGGCCAGCGCTCTTTAGCGCAGTGCCGACCACGCAGCTCGCCCTTTGGCGAACCGCGCTCGCTCCTAGCCGGCTTGGCTCCTGTGCAGTTCACATCCTGCGCCATCCATCCCCCGACGCACTTGACCCATGCGCCATCCATCCCCAGCGCCGTCTGACCCCTGCGCCATCCATCCTCCGGTGCACTTGACCCCTGCGCCATCCATCCCTAGCGCCGTCTGACCCCTGCGCCATCCATCCCCCGGCGCACTTGACCCCTGCGCCATCCATCCCCAGCACCGTCTGACCCCTGTGCCATCCATCCCCTGGCGCACTTGACCCCTGCGCCATCCATCCCCCGGTGCACTTGACCCCTGCGCCATCCATCCCCTGGCGCACTTGACCCCTACGCCATCCACCCCCTGCGCAACCCACTTGCCTATGATGGTTTGGTTTTATTTCTTGGACTTGGCTTCTCTTTTGTGGATTGGGTTTTGAGATCTTGTTCCACACAGCACGACTATCTTGACCCAACACGACCTGGCACGGTTTTCGATAATTTTGCTTATGACTAATACGGTTTTCCTGATTTCTGTGAAGTATAATTTTAGTACCTCTGATCTTCTTGATAGTGACCCGATGGGATACACACTTGGCTTGTAACTTGTAACTTGACTTGATTTGATGCCGTTGCGATGGCTAACTTGACTCTTGTAACTAACTCTGACACCGTGGGTGTTCCTGCTTGCTTGCTTATACAATCTACTTGTCTTGTCTTGCATTATGTCTAGTACGTGACTCCCTGGGTACCACGGCCAGGGACTTGCATTGAATATGGATTAGGCTAATGACTAGATCAAACTGTAGCTCATGAAGAATTTCCAGTCACATGCAATCTCATTATCTAGGCGCACTTAAACGGACTTGTAGCCTGCCGTCGAGTAGGGCACATTTCCAGCACACTGTTAGGTGTTGCACCCTCTAAGTCACCTAAGGGTATATCGTCTCCAGGACAATGTACCCAACCATACTCTCACCCCGCGGAAGGATAACTGGATAGTCTGTAGGGCTTGGGACTGGAGAATTCTCATTACATCTTATTAGTAATTAGGCTTGTGACAACCCTAGTTAGTTAAAGTAGTAAGCCGTAGTTATTGCTTGGCCGCTTGTGAATGGATGTTGTCTAGCCCGGTCTAAGTCTTGTCTAGTCTCAGTACCTGATTTCTCCTGAACATGATTGTTTTACTTATCTTTAACAATAAATGGGTAGTGACAAGGTGCTATTCCGGCGAAGAGTTACAATCCCGGTCCTTGTTTGGTTACGGGTTGTAATCTGGCTCCCAGAATGGTCCCACGTCCCTAGTCGTTTATTTCCTTGTTGTACTCTTTAATACTTGTACTTTCTTTTATCCCTTATGATTTGATATGCTGGTTTTGTTCTTATTTCGTGGCCTCCTTTGTGGCACTTGCTCTTTCTGGGGTTTGACCCAGCTGGTTTTGTGTGGCCAGATTTCAGAGCAGCTCCCGAGGATCTACCGAACTTCCAGTCCAATGGTGACAACTAGACGGAACCCGGGCCAAGAGTGGGTTTTCCTTTGATTTGCCCACTGCATTGTAAAATTATTCTTTTGAGGCGTTTAGCCGACGAGCACCTGTTAGCTCGATGCACATTTACTTACTGTCTGCCTACGGGCTGTAAACATGATTGACAAATCCTAGGGTTGATCATGTATGACTGAACTCTTGCTAGTCCTGACATTTGGTATGACTAGCTTCATGATCAACTGAATATGTAATATTTGGGACGCCTTTTATTGTATATTTGGTGATCTAACATCTTGTAACTCTTATTACTTGCTTGAGATTGAGACAATAGGCTTGTTCATGACCTTAAGAGACTGTTGGCTTGTAGTAAACCCTCATATATCTAGACAGTCGTGACCGTATAGCGAGGTGGATTCCATTTCTATATATGTAGCTGGCTATGTCCGCTACCGCTCTCCAGTATTCTGGTCCTGGGACGTGACATGGTTTAAGTGGTGGCCCATACAGGTCTTGTAAATCAAGATATATGAGGGTTTACTGGATAGATGTCTCAATCAGTACTCGTCCTTGATCTCTGATCATATTCTCTGAATCTCTGAATTCTTGTCCTGATCATATGCTTGTATCGTTGATCTGTCCTGGTCCTTTCCTTATTGTTCCCTGTGTCGTCTTCTTCAGCGGCACTGTACCTGGCCCTGCCGACCAGCAAGGTGGAGCACTTCCCTTGGACCAGCAGCAACCCGGAGATCAAGCCCAGCATTCCGGAGTAGCCTCCAAAGTTGTGCCTACTGGAGGAGAGTCACCAGTTCCGCCCGTCCAGCCTGCAGATCCGGATGATGGCACCTTGGTAGGTCTCATCAGGAACTTGATAGCTTCCCAGGATCGTCGGAGCGACGCCCTGCACCAGACAGTTCAAGATGCCTTGAACAGAGGCGGTCATCCAGGAAACAGCGTGGCCAACAGCTTCAAGCGCCTGAACCCTCCATTCTTCGACGGCAACGAAGATGTGATTGCCGCGGACGCTTGGCTTCAGGATACCGAGGTGATTATAGAAGCAGCCAGGACACCTGAGAATGAGAAGGTGGCGGTGGTACGCCTGCAGTTGTTAGACTTAGCTCGCAGTTGGTGGACGGCGCAAGCCATGGGATTAGTGGCACCCATTGCTTGGGCAGTATTTAGAGAAAGATTCCAGATGAAGTATTTCAATGCTGTAGCTCGGTACGACCTGCAGACGAGATTTACCAACTTGAAGCAAGGAGGCAGAACGGTCGACAGTTATGCATCTGAGTTTTCTAGACTCAGTAGGTTTGCCTCCACCTTGGTGGCGACCGAATTTGATAGGGCCCAGCGTTTCCAGCATGGACTGTATTTGGAGATCTTGTTGGCAGTTGAGCAGTTTGAGCACCAGACGTTCGATGCAGTATTGAGGGCAGCTAGGAGGCATGAGTACACCTCCCAGAGGATCGTGGATAGGACCGGAGGTAGGAAGCGGTCCCACAGTCAGATGCACCAATCATCAGCTCCAGCCCCGGCAGCTAGGAGTTTGACCATTGGAACTCCGAGGCGGGCGGCCTCAGTGACGTCGGTTCAACATTCAACCCCGACGTACCCGCAGCAGCAGAAGCAGAAGCAGACTTCCGTAATGGGATGTTCACATTGTGGGAAGCCAGGCCATGTGGTGGCAGATTGTCGTAGGGCGCAAGGATTGTGCCTGGCTTGTGGAGCGGCGGATCACAAGATAGGAGCCTGCCCGAATAGGTGTAGTTCGTCCTCATCCAACCTAACCAGTCCATCGGTTAGGGGACCGGCACTTAAGCAGCAGCAGCAGTACCCGAGGCCATTGTTGCCTCAGGCCCAGGCGTTTCATCAGCAGAACCAGCAGCAGTATACCCAAGCCCAAGTGTAGAACAGGCAGAGAGGTTTCCAGCAGAGGGGACCCGCAGCTAGAGGACAAGGTCAGGCCATGATGATAGCTATGGAAGAAGAAGTTGCACCAGGTGAGGTAGTGGCAGGTACTATTCTCGTCAACTCCTCTCCAGCATTGGTATTATTTGATTCTGGTGTATCGCATTCATTCATGTCTGTACGATTCGCGACACGGATAGGATTAGAGCTCGAGTCATTATCAGTGAGGCTTAATATACTTACTGGTAATGGTCTTGTGGGAGTAGATCGAGTATTTTCCTCGTGTCGGATCATAGTTAGCGGTAGAGAGTTCTCCGCTAGATTTATAGAATTCCCTATGGCAGACTATGATATGGTCTTAGGCATGGATTGGTTGAGGAACCAGTATGGTAGGATAGACTGCCATGTTGGCAGGGTGGTCTTTAGTATTCCAGGCGAGCCAGAGTTTTTATTTTCCAGAGGCGCAGTGGAACCATCCTTTCCAGTGTTGCGGATGGTAGTAGCAGCAGTGCAGTTGCCCCGGATAGTTGAAGAGTTTCCAGATGTCTTCCCAAAGGAACTTCCAGGGATGTCGCCAGAGCGGGAGAATGAGTTCACTATAGACTTGATCCCCGGGACAACACCAGTATCAGAGCGAGTCTACAGGATGGCACCTTCAGAGTTGGAGATTTTGTACAAGATGATTGAAGAACTCAGGACCAAGGGATTCATTCGTGCAAGTGGGTCGCCTTGGGGAGCCCCGATGCTTCTTGTGAAAAAGAAGGATGGTACGTCCAGGTTATGTGTAGATTATCGTACCTTAAACTCAGTGACAATCAAGAACAGATACCCTCTCCCGAGGATAGATGACTTGTTTGATCAATTCAAAGGGGCTTCAGTGTTTTCGAAGATAGAATTGCGGTCAGGATACCACCAGATCAGAGTTAGAGAACAGGACATCCCGAAGACAGTATTTAGATCAAGATATGGGCATTGGGAGTTCCTTGTTATGCCCTTTGGAGCGACCAATGCGCCGGCCGTATTCATGGACCTCATGAATCGCATTTTCATGCCTTACTTGGATCAGTTTGTGATCGTGTTCCTAGATGATATCCTGGTCTACCGTAAAAGTGCCGCAGAGCATGAGCAGCATCTCAGAATCGTCCTCCAGACGCTTAGAGAGCACCAGTTGTACGCCAAGTTCAGTAAATGCGAGTTCTGGCTCGATCGTATTTCGTACTTGGGTCACATCATTACTCAAGGAGGAGTAAAAGTGGATCTCCAGAAGATTGTGGCTATCGAGTCATGGCCAGTACCTAGTTCAGCGACGGAGGTTCGCAGCTTTCTTGGATTGGCCGGCTACTATCGGCGATTCGTTTCAGATTTTGCAAGGATTTCGGCGCCGATGACCCAGTTGACCCGCAAGGATGTGTATTTTGCTTGGACAGCAGAGTGTCAGGAATTATTTGAGAAGTTGAAGTGAGGTTTGATAACGGCTCCCATTCTCACCCTTCCAAATGGGACCGGAGGATTCACAGTTTATTGTGACGCTTCAGACAGAGGATTGGGGTGTGTCTTGATACAGCATGGGAAGGTAATATCTTATGCATCACATCAACTTCGTGATCATGAGAAGAATTACCCGATCCACGACTTGGAACTGGCAGCAGTAGTGTTTGTACTTAAGTTGTGGAGGCACTACTTGTACGGAGATAGAGTAGAGATATTTACTGATCACAAGAGCCTGAAGTATGTTTTCACCCAGAAGGACCTTAATATGCGTCAGAGGAGATGGCTTGAGTTATTGGTGGACTACGATGTGGATTTGTACTATCACCCAGGAAAGGCCAACGTTGTAGTAGATGCGTTGAGCAGGAGAGCCAGAGTTTACTTCCTGACGGTGCAACCGGAGTTATTGACATATCTTCAGAAGATGGGGATTGAAGTGGTTCTTCCAACCAACGTGGCAGTGATGGCCAGTCTACAGGTTCAGTCCAGCATAGTTAAGAGGATTCGGACGGCGCAGTCTACAGATTCTAAGCTTCAGCGACTCAGGACAGAGTGTGAGGCAAAAAGAAGGCCAGATTTATGTATCCATGAAGATGGTACACTTCGACATAGCACTCGTCTTTGTGTACCTAGTGGAGATATCAGACAGGAAGTCATGGCGGAAGCTCACAGTTCACAGTATTATATTCATCCTAGTAGTACGAAGATGTACCGTGATATCCATCAGCACTTCTGGTGGAATGGCATGAAGAGGAAGATAGCCCGGTTTGTCTCTCGGTGTTTGGTTTGCCAGCAGGTTAAAGCTGAACATCAGAGGCCCGCTGGACTTCTTCAGCCCTTGCCGATTCCAGAATAGAAATAGGAGCATGTGACCATGGATTTTGTGACTGGATTGCCTAGATCCCCAGCTGGTCGAGATGCTATTTGGGTTATAGTTGACAGGCTCACGAAGGTGGCTCATTTTCTTCCATTCAGGATTGGACAGTCTACGGCTCAGTTGGCAGAGATGTACCTCAGGCAGATTGTCAGGCTTCACGGTGTGCCAGTCAGCATTACCTCAGACAGGGATTTAAGATTCACATCACACTTTTGGCGTAGCTTGCAGGAGAGTTTGGAAACTTATCTTTAGTTTAGCTCAGCTTACCATCCACAAACAGATGGCCAGTCAGAGCGCACGATCCAGACTCTTGAAGATATGATGAGATCTTGTACACTTGACTTCGGTGGTTCGTGGGAAGATTACCTGCACCTGGTGGAGTTCTCGTACAACAACAGTTTTCAGGCCAGTATCCAGATGGCACCATTCGAGGCACTGTATGGTAGGAAGTGCAGATCCCCGTTAGCATGGGACGATGTTGGAGAGAGACAGATGCTCGGTCCAAAAATAATTGCCCAGACAGTTGAAGCAGTCAGAAAAGTCAGGGATCATCTTCGAGTTGCCCAAGATCGCCAGCGTCATTGGGCCGATGCTCATCGCCGTCCCTTAGAGTTTGCTGTCGGCGACCATGTATTCCTTAGGATCTCGCCTAACCGCGACGTCATTCGCTTTGGTGTGCGGGGAAAGCTTAGTCCTAGGTATATAGGGCCGTTCGATATCCTGGAGCGAGTAGGAGATGTATCATATCGTCTTGCTCTTCCGCCGTCGCTAAGTGAGGTACATGATGTATTCCATATGTCCCAATTGCGACGGTACATCCCGGACCCGAGCCATATCCTACACCATTCGGAATTGGTTGTTGGTACCAACCTTTCGTATGAGGAGAAGCCCGTGTCTATTTTGGACCGGAGGGAAAAGATACTCAAGAACAAGACTATTAGCTTAGTCCGTGTTGCTTGGGGTCATTACTATCTAGGTGAGTCAACATGTGAGCGTGAGGACGACATCCGATCGCGATATCCCTACCTGTTTGACTCATAAGGTATAATGTCTTCCTTATGCCTTATGCTCTCCATCCCTTGCTTGCATGTATGATTGCTTGATTGTTTGCTTAATATAGCTTGTTTGTGGATAGTATAGCTGGTTCTTACATCTCTAGCTTCTTGATTTAAAATTCTGAGGACGAAATTCTTTTAAGGTGGGTAGAGTTGTAATGTCCGTATTTCGGAATACGTATTTTGATCAGGCTTATCTGTATTTTGAACCTGTATTTATTTTCTCAGATTCTGGCCTGTAATTGTATGTTGGCTCGACTTGTAGATTATTGGTTTTCTCGTAAAATGGGTTTTGGACCTGGCTTAGTTTTATTTTGTGGAGAAGGAATTGGTTTGGTTTGGTTTAGTGTACATTGGTACACCTTAGCATATGCTCAACCTTCATTCCACCACAACCTACCCCCATTTAATCCCACCTAACTTTTCTCTCTCCAATTTACTTTCATTTATTTTTCCTCCATCTTCTTCTTACTTCCTCCACACAACACCAACACCATAGGCAAGTGCACCTTGCCACCACATGAGAACCCTATTTTATTTGTCCATTAGCTAGATTAGGCCATGGTAAACAATATTAGAATTTGGCATTTTGTGATTTGGAGCTTCTATTTTTCTAGATCTAGGTTTTAACCATTTTTGGAAATTCTTGGTTTTGATCTATTTAACTTTGATTTTTGCTTGTTTTGATGCTTCCATGTGGAAGAGAATTCAATTTTACATAAGTTAGAACTTTGAAAATCCAGATTTCGTTTTGATTTGGCCAAGATATGAAGAATTGAATTTTTTGTGTTCTTGAGCTTCCTCTCGGCCTGGAGAAGAAGACTTCAGCTTGCGCTCTTTAGCGCAAGGCTGAATCGCGCATCCTCCCCTCGGCCAGCGCTCTTTAGCGCAGCACCGACCGCGCAGCTCGCCCTTTGGCGAACCTCGCTCGCTCCTAGCCGGCTTGGTTCCTGCGCAGTTCACATCCTGCACCATCCATCCCCCGACGCACTTGACCCCTGCGCCATCCATCCCCAGCGCCGTCTGACCCCTGTGCCATCCATCCCCCGACGCACTTGACCCCTGCGCCATCCATCTCCAGCGTCGTCTGACCCCTGCGCCATCCATCCCCAGCGCCGTCTGACCCCTGTGCCATCCATCCCCTGGCGCACTTGACCCCTGCGCCATCCATCCCCCGGTGCACTTGACCCCTGCGCCATCCATCCCCTGGCGCACTTGACCCCTACGCCATCCACCCCCTGCGCAACCCACTTGTCCATGATGGTTTGGTTTTATTTCTTGGACTTGGCTTCTCTTTTGTGGATTGGATTTTGAGATCTTGTTCCACACAGCACGACTATCTTGACCCAACACGACCTGGCACGGTTTTTGATGATTTTGCTTATGACTAATACGGTTTTCCTGATTTCTGTGAAGTATGATTTTAGTACCTCTGATCTTCTTGATAGTTACCCGATGGAGTACACACTTGACTTGTAACTTGTAACTTGACTTGACTTGATGCCGTTGGGATGGCTAACTTGACTCTTGTAACTAACTCTGACACCGTGGGTGTTCCTGCTTGCTTGTTTGTGCAATCTACTTGTTTTGTCTTGCATCATGTCTAGTACGTGACTCCCTGGGTACCACGGCCAGGGACTTGCATTGGATATGGATTAGGCTAATGACTAGATCAAACTGTAGCTCATAGAAAATTTCCAGTCACAGGCAATCTCGTTATTTGGGCGCACTTAAACGGACTTGTAGCCTGCCGTCGAGTAGGACACATTTCCAGCACACTGTTAGGTGTTGCACCCTCTAAGTCACCTAAGGGTATATCGTCTCCAGGGCGATGTACCCAACCATACTCTCAACCCGCGGAAGGATAACTGGATAGTCTGCAGGGCTTGGGACTGGAGAATTCTCATTGCATCTTGTTAGTAATTAGGCTTGTGACAACCCTAGTTAGTTAAAGTAGTAGGCCGTAGTTATTGCTTGGCCGCTTGTGAATGGATGTTGTCTAGCCCGGTCTAAGTCTTGTCTAGTCTCAGTGCCTGATTTCTCCTGAACATGATTGTTTTACTTATTTTTAACAATAAATGGGTAGAGATAAGGTGCTATTCCGGCGAAGAGTTACAATCCCGGTCCTTGATTGGTTACGGGTTGTAATCTGGCTCCCGGAATGGTCCCACGTCTCTAGTCGTTTATTTCCTTGTTGTACTCTTTAATACTTGTACTTTCTTTTATCCCTTATGATTTGATATGCTAGTTTTGTTCTTATTTCGTGGCCTCCTTTGTGGCACTTGCTCTTTCTTGGATTTGACCCAGCTGGTTTTGTGTGGCCAGATTTCGGAGCAGCTCCCGAGAATCTACCGAACTTCCAGCCCAATGGTGACAACTAGACGGAACCCGGGCCAAGAGTGGGTTGTCCTTTTTGATTTGCCCACTGCATTGTAAAATTATTCTTTTGAGGCGTTTAGCCGACGAGCACCTGTTAGCTCGATGCACATTTACTTACTGTCTGCCTACGGGCTGTAAACATGATTGACAAATCCTAGGGTTGATCATGTATGACTGAACTCTTGCTAGTCCTGACATTTGGTATGACTAGCTTCATGATCAACTGAATATGTAATATTTAGGACGCCTTTTATTGTATATTTGGTGATCTAACATCTTGTAACTCTTATATATAAGTGAGCTTTACAAAAATGAAATGCTACGCAACTACAAAGATATCAAAAAGTGTGTCGGGAGAACCTTGATCAGCACGTGATCAATGTGCTCTGTTGACGATCCGAACAAAATTTGTTGTGAAGCATAGAAAAGAAGCTCTTTAGAGGAACCATGTGCCTGTCATATGATGTCATTCAGGTTTGCACCGACTACGAATTTGTACCCTTGAGAATTATAGACACGTTCGGATTTGGATCTCGAGATAAAAGAAAATTTTGTATAGGGGATAAAATTGGACGTATTTGCATCAAAGACGACATAATATAACAATTTGCATATAGGGGCATGAGGCGCCATTGAAGATGGCGCATTGTTGGAAATGCCATCTCTAATGGCGCCCCATAACTGAGAATTTGATTGTGACACCATTGATTTTTGCAGAGTCAAAGGTATGTAATGTGACGTCATTGTTGTTGGCCCCCGCATTAAAGTAGAAGGGGGAAAACATTGTAGTTGGCACCCCTTATTAAATACAATCTTGCTGTATGGCTAGCTTAGTACTAGCTCACTACTAACAAATGCTGATGTGTTGGAGAGAGGTAACCAAGTTTACAGGTTTAGCTGGTCAACAGCTTTTAAAAAATATTTTTTTAAACATTTCTCTTATGTTGATTGGCTTCCAAAAATTTTGGGTGATGACATCTCCCATTATGTGGCATCTGACATGGAAAGTGACATGGTAGCTGACATGTCATGTTTTAACCCAAAAAATTATTGTTAATGTTAATGGTAATGCTAATTTTAATTTAATGTTAATATTAATTTTAAAATTAATATTAATGCTAATTAATGTTAACATTAATATTAATATTCATGTTAATTTGAAGTTAATATTAATTTTAGTATTATTTTTAATGTTAATGCTAATTTTAATTTAATGTTAATATTAATTTTAATGTTAATGTTAAAGTTAATATTAATGTTAATTCTAATATTAATGTTAATGTTAATATTTATATTAATATTAATGTTAACCAGCTAAACGTGTACACTTGGTTACCTCTTTCCACCACATCAGCATTTGCTAGCAATGAGCTAGTACGAAGCTAGCCATAGAGCAATTTCGTATTAAATATACGAGTGGGACGCACCATTGTTGTTTTTTTTTATTCATGAAAAATTATTTTTCACGAAAAATTATATTCTCTTGACTTGGACAATTTAAAACATAAATATTTGTTTAAAACTCAAAACTAGATGTGAACAATTTAAACACAACATGTTGAGTTAATTAAATTAAAACTATATTATATTAAGTTAGATTGTATAAAATAGAAGATTAATTTAACCACTCTCTAGATTTGAAATTTAAGTTAATCTAATATAATTTAATATTTAATCTATAATCTAATATTAAATATTTAATATAGGTATATGTATCTTCTGATATTTAAAATACTAAATTAGATAATGGATTAAAAAATTGAATATTAGATAATAGATTAAGTATTAAATAGACTAGATTAGCTTAAATTCAAATCTAGATACTGTGGTTAAGTTTATCTTCTACTTTATATAATTTAACTTAATTTAATCTATTTTTATTTTAATTAATTCAAGAGACTGTGTTTAAATTGTTCATATCTACTTTTAAATTTTACATAATAGATTATGTTTTAAATTGTCCCATGAAAGTTCCGAGAAAATTAAAAAAAATGGGGCGCCAACTACAATGGCCTCCCATCCTTACATTTAATACGGGATACCAATTACAATGGCTTCCCACTTCCTATTGTAATGCGGGATGACAACAGCTATGGCACCCCATTGCTTGTCTTTATAAAGTGAACGTTTTCAACACAATGCGCCATCTCCAATGACGTGTAGTGTCCCTTTCTGCGAAGGCACTAGATGGATAAAGAAATCGGTGCTGGCTCGAGAGGAAACCTTCACAAAGATGATTAATCTGGTTGAGTGGACGAAGACTCATTTTATGATTCTTTCACGCCTAATATGAATCTAAGTTTGAGAATGAATGTTATTGCTAATAACAAGATAGTAATTATTGTGAATGCTAATATGATGAATCAATATGCTTATAAGAGAATTTATGTGTTGCTATGCTAAGACAAGAAATAAAATAATATGCATGCTAAGAAGTAAGATTGTTGCCTGCTAATAAGAAAGGAATGCTGCCATGGTCGATAGAACGTTGCCTTGATAAAACAGATAAGATGTTGACATGCTAAAGATATATTTTGTTCTGAATATGACTCCTTGCCATGTTTAATAAGAAAAGAGAGAAGCTGTTGGCTTGTGATTCGAAGAAGAGAAGAAATGCACGAAATAAACGTGTCGTATATCTGTTTAGGCACGAAATGAACGTGTCGTTTATCTATGAAATCCGAACAATCTGTAAAATTTGACCCATATGTGAATAGTTTGATTTATCTAATAGAAATGTTAGAGTATGCATTGGTCTCGGACAACTTGTACACAAGGTAAAAATTTGTCTCTCGGGTGGATTCCTGGGGCGCTGAGAACCACTTGGCCTAGGAGAGATTAGGGCACCCTGGGTGAAAAGGGTGTCGATATCTGAGTTCTTAGCGACGAGCTGAACCAAAGAATCATAGCGGCTAACCATGAGAAATGATCGATAGACCATCATATAGATAGGTGTTGATTGGTAAAGAGCTGAACCCTGAGCCACAACTGCTAGTATGTGTCTATATCAGTGCGGAGCTGAGTCGAAGATTTCACAGATGCTGATATGTACATATATTAGTGCAGAGCTAAGCCTTGAGTCACAGCTGTCAATCGAGTCTGCATGTGTCAATACTGTTGTTGTAAGAGCTAACAAATGTGGAGACGAACATGGAACATGTGTTGGTTATATTATATTTATGCTAATCCTTGTCTTGTGCAGGAATAGACTGTTGGCCATGGTAAGAATCACTAAAAAAGTGATATATGTGTTGCTTAAGTTTTTTGAACATGATTTGCTTATAGAGAATGATCTGTTGCCTAGAATATATGTCCCGCTAAAAGAAATTTGATTGAATAAGACTCATGAATATGTTGCGCCTGTCAATTGAAATGAACTGATAATATGCTCTTGAATTGGTCCCAATCGTAGATGCTTTGAATTGAAATATATGAAATGTTGGTTTTCGAAATGGTTTTCAAAAGAAGTAATATGACTTTGTACTACATGAAATGAATATAGAAAAAAGTAGCAAGATCATATCACAAGAAATATTTTTTCACTAAATAAATTAGTGGTCGTTTCAGACGATGTAACCTTTGTTCACATCACCAGTACGTTGATGTACTGACCCACCATCAGTCTGCACGTAGGTGCAAGATGCATCGAGATGGATAGTCCGAAGCGATAGCCCGAGTCTCATCCTCGGGAGCCAGAAATCAGAAAAGATGTAAAGGTGGATTTTCTGTCCAAGATGGTCATCTGTTTCAAAGAGTTGGTTTTGCATATAAAGGGATGTAATGTATGGAACAAGATCATTGTAAATCTGTATGTTTTATGAGAAATTGTAAGTCAAGTATGACATGTATTATAGAGACAATAACAGCTTTGTAATATGTTCAAATAATATCAATAAAGAGAATCTGTTTCGGCTACCTTGGGTTCAATTATATTCTGCAATGTGTCCGTTGATAATTTCAAATATCTAAATTATGTTTCGCTGCGTAATTGTCTATCTTATCTATTATGTCATTGTATATGTCTTGGCTTTGTGCAAGTACAACTTAGGCTTGCACGACATCACGCCGAAGCGAGGACGAACGGTTCTACAGAGTCCAAAACGAGGACGAAAGGACTCTGCGAGATCGGGACGCGACATAACGTCTCATCCCTTGTATGTAAATTGTTAAAATTTGTCATCTTTGAGCAAATACATCAAATTTTATGTTATAGACCTGGGTACAATTTTCGATGAAAAAAAATGAGAGAATGAAACAATTGTCAGAACAATGTTCCAATGCAACACTTCAAGGAAGGTGCACAACCAGAGATCCTAGGAGGATTCTATAATACGAGAATCTGAAAAGATTTCGTATACGTAGCAAACGACGAAGACACTTCTAAGAAGAAGATGCCGGCCGAATTGCTAAAGGCAATAACAGCGATGACAGACGATAGAAGAAAGTGGCTTGCTGGGGTGTTAAGAACACTAGTGCTCAAAGCTAGATCCGCCACACGGTCAGCTTCCAGGAATCAGCAAGTTCAAAGAAACTCTGGAATGCTCGGGTATTCTGCTCTACAACGGATGCTGCTCGGAACGACAAGGAAGAAAAAGATTGCTTGAGGTGCTGGAACTCCAGTGGCTCGAGGAACTCTCTCTTCTCTCTTTCTGGAATTTTTCAGAAGAATTATTCTCTGTCTCTCCCGAGAGAGAAGTGAGGCCCTGAATATATAGCCACTGCTATAACTGCTCAGATCCGCAATGTGCGCCACGAAATAAGGTCAGATCCACTATTTCAGGATTAGTTATCGCACATTACGGACCAGTTTGAATGTGGACAGCCACCACCTGTGCGCATTGTGCCAATGAACGAGTTGCGCGTGCGCCTAGAGCCGCATTGCGCGCACTGCGCACGCTGCGGCGCAACTGGCGCAACTGGCGCAACTTGCGCACCTGACGCAACTTGCGCACTGGCACAACTTGCGCAACTGGCACACCTTGCGCAACTTGCGAACTCGAGCACCTCGCGTACCCCGCGCAACCTGGACGCACAACGGGCCGCGCAAGTGGCTTGCGCAACGAGCGCAATTTAAGCGCACTATGCGCCTAGCGACGAGCTGACGTGCTAAGTGCGCCAACAAAATGCCATATTACGCCTCATGAGCCCATGAGTCCAAGCCCGAGTACGAGTCCGTGTCCGAGTCCGAGCCCATGAGTCCGAGTCGCTAAGCCCTAGCCCCAATGGAAATTAATTTCCCAAGAGCAAAAAGCATGAATGCTTAATTTGGAGCCTTATTCTTACCTCCTAGTAAAATCACCCACATGGTTCCCTCCTTAGGGTCACCACCCCATGTGCACATCACAACAACATATACAAGTATATATATTGTGATAACTCATGGTGCATTTTCGATGTGAGACTAAACTTTTACAAGGCATGTTGAGAGCAAGCTCTCTCCATGTAAAGAAAGTACCAACATTTTATTCTTATATAAGAATTTTTTTGTTGATATATATACCACAAGCACAAACAAGGATTACAAATACCCAAAATCTCCTCTATTTTTTAGTCCCAAGTTTAGTCTAAAATCCCAACCGTTCTATCGTGTGAATCCAATGGTTGAAAGGTTTAGTAGGTTGATTATTCAAGCAAAAATGCTAATGGTGCGTTTGATTGCAAGGTGGAAAAGATATGGAAAAGAAATTAATTCCATGGAATTATTTTCCTAGGAAAAAAAATTCCATGGAATTTTAAAAAATTTCCATGGAAAACTTAATTTGGGTGTTTGATTGTCATTATTTTCCATGGTAAATAGTTATTTTCCTATGGGTTGGACAAGTTTCATTTTCCACCATTTTAGAAGAAAATATGGAAAATGATATTTTCCTATGGGTTGGACAAGTTTTATTTTCCACCATTTTAGAAGAAAATATGGAAAATGATAGTTTTTTGGAAAATAATTCCATTGAAAATATAAGCTATCAAACACTACAATTGGTGGAAAATTTGTGATGGAAATATTTTCCATGGAAAAAAAAGCCCAATCAAACACAGCCTAAGTTTACAGCTAAATAGGTTACAACCCAATTACAATCGCCTACATACTTAGGCGGTTGACAATTGGCTTCCCTCTACTTCCTATCCTACACAAAAAGAGAAAACACAATGAACAACTATCACGAAGGAGATTGTAAATCTATTTGATTGTCATCCTAGCATTGCTTTTATCCAAAAACATCCATGTCCTTTGGATTGGTGTAGTTTTGGTTCATCACTGACCAAACAAAACGTGGGCTCCGGCAATTTGATGCAATTGTAGATTTGTGTTGTGTGGATCCGACGGTAGAGGGGTGCCGTGAAGATGAGTCATGACCTTGTTGAAAAGGAGAGTACCAATCGAGTGTGTTCATATCGGTCGGTTGGGGACTTGGCTGGTAGGTTTGCACTTAATTTGGTTTGATTAGATTCAGTCAAGCTGCCATCACACTATACCTCTATGGTTGGATCTAATTTATTATATACGGTGGGTCTCATTTATCAGATATAGTTGGATCCATTATATTAGGTTACTATTCCATGAAACCATCGCCCAAAATTACGTCCGTGAACACTGTTCGAATCCCCTTGGCATTACTCGCCAGCCCGAAAATAGAGGACACATCAAAAAAAAAAAAAAAATTTGGGCCAAAAATTACATTCTCTACACAGTTTATAGACTAAAAGAGTAAGATCTGATTTGGTTCACGGAATCAAGATTTTAAAAAAAGAAACTCATTCTTTTTTGTATGTTTGGATGCGAAAAAATTGAAAGAAAATTATTTAAATAAAAAGAGAGGGAAAAAAATGGTTTTCTCCAAATTTCTCTTAATTTTCTATATTTTTTTAATAATAAAAATGATAAGATACCAACCCCCCTCCTCCACAGTAATCTAGTCTAAGGACCATGAGATATTTTCGTCCTCTTTCGACATAAGTCCTCTTTCAAGATCCCCAATGTTGTAGATGCTGTTTCAAGATCCCAAATGTTGTAGATGCTCTATAATTTGTAGTGTATTATGTATTTACAGTCTATTTTTGTTTACCCACCAAAACTAATAGAAATGTTCATTATTCCAATTAAATGTTATTAAGTGTAATTTTTATCCAACCTAAAATTATTTTGGGAATTGTTTGGTGAACATGTCAATAGTTCTAACCAACTTGACAACCTTAGCTAAAAGGATGAACATTTTCATTAGTTTTGGTGGATAAACAAAAATGGGTACTTATGTATTTAAATTCAGTATCACAATGATTTGTAGTCAATAGCATTCCGCCAAATTACTAAACCTCTCGTTCCATGAATTGGTAAATTAAAAGTTGGATTTTGATATGTTTGTGCCATTTGTTAGAGAAGTTCACTAAAATTGCTAACAAAGTTCATTAAAATTGTCACACATTAATTTGTCCTATAATTTCTCTTTCACTCTTTTTCTTCTTCTTTTATTTTATTTTAATTTTTTGAGATATCTGGCATAACTTACGGGACTTTGTGTATGCTGCGTTGTATGTGTCCACGTCTTTTTCGCGGTTCGATTTCGATACCGTCCGCCTAGCCAATGAAGTTATACCTCTTCTCACTGACCACAAAAGCCAGATAAATTCGTTACCCACCATCACAGCACGGTCACCATCTCTCTCCCCCTCTCTCTCTCTCTCTCACATTGTTTTGAGGATTAGTTGCATATAAATCCTCTAAACTTATAAATTCACTCATCTTCACAAATGACAATATGTATCATTCCGTAGTTTCTTTTTTTTACAGATGATCACAATTACCATAACTATTTATTGCGATGCCAAGTTAAGTAACTAGTTTAAATGATATGGACTTCCCTTGTTAGTCTTGCCTATGTTGAATTAGAAAGAGGCCCAAAGTTAAAGAGAAACATTATCCTCCACGTTTTCTATACAAAATGTAGAAGTTCATATATTTAGTAACAAATTATCAAAGCATTTTTTTTTGAATATTTAGTGAATTATAGACAGTGTTTAGCAATTTTTTTATTTTAATAAATCATGTGGAAATAAGTTGTCGCCATGTAACCATAAATATATTTATAAAATAAATGTTAATGACACTAAAAGAATTAATGTTAAGGATACTATAAGAATTAATAGGAAGCAACAAATTATTTGACAGTTATGTGTATATCTAGGAGACTAGGACGGTCAAAATTTTAATAGCCTATATAAATTCATAACTGTCAAAATTTTGATAATACTATAATAGAAAGGACCACAATTTTTTTTTACAATTTTAAATATATATAAAACTGTCAAAAATATATTACCTCCTATTAGTTATTATAGTATCTTTTAACATTAGTTATTTATAATCTTTGGTCAATTTTCCTACAAGTGTGTGTTGTGTGTGTGTATATATATATATATATATATATATATATATATATATATATATATATATATATTGTCAAGGAACCTTTTATCAATATTCTTAGATTTGTAATATGGATTATCAAAGCTATTCTCAATTTAGTAACCTACAAAATTTTGTACATACTACATTATATGTTATTTGGATTCAGTACATTCAATTTTTACACACACATTTATACCTCCACTGTGATTCAATCCTGAGACCGCTTTATGCCTCATAGCCAAGGTTAACCTTGCCTCTCTCATCACATGCACAAGCTGAGTTCTGTATAATTATGTTAACTTGCTTTAAAAATCTTAAAAACTTCACTGCAATCATTGACAATTGCAGTTCTCTTTCGAAAAAGGTTAATGAAATCCCCACTCAACAAGTAGAAGTTTTCTTGATGTTAGTGGTCCCCAAGAACCCTATCTCCCCCAACAGATAAATCCACCCGTCTTTATCTATAAAGCTGTCACAAACCAAAAAGAACACAACCACCTCCCCTCTCTATCCATCTTAAATATATTCTATTATATACTTTACTTTACAATAAAGCCATCACCTTTCTTTCTATAAATATATATACAAATTCTTCTTTCTCCAACAACAATGGCTCCTCCTTCTACTTCAGCGGCGGCGGCGGCGGCGGCGGTGGAGGAGGAGGAGAGGAAGAGGAACATACTGGTGACCGGCGGGGCCGGCTTCATAGGGACCCACACGGTCCTCCAGCTGCTCAAGGGGGGGTTCCACGTCACCATCATCGACAACCTCGACAACTCGGTCGAGGAGGCGGTCGACCGGGTCAGGGGTCTGGCCGGACCCGACCTCTCCAAGCGGCTGCAATTTTTCCTGGTACCGACCTTCTCGACCCAAACCCCTCCCTCCTCCTTCCTTCCTTCCATGATCTGTGTATTCACTCACATTCGGCTCCACTGCAGGGAGATCTAAGGAACAAGGAGGACTTGGACAAGGTCTTCTCGCAGAATAGGTGAGAACAAGATCCTCATTTTTGAAGAAAATACCAAAAAAAAAAATTCTTCTATATTTGAAGTATTTAGAAGTGGGTCTTTGTCTGTCTATACTTACTGCATTTGGTGTTAGTATTTTCGTACTCGGGTTTTGTGTGTATAGCCAACTTAGGTGATGAGATCTTTGTCTCGGCATGTTTGCATGCATACAACTTGTTGGTAGAAGTGTTATTGGGAGATATTGGAGTGTGATCCAGCTGTACTTTCTAAATATGTACAAGGAATCTTCACCCCGCATTTGGTGTTACATAATATCTACAAGGTTCTGTAATTAGACAGGTTATCACATCAGGATTTGGTAGAAGAAGTTTTACATAATATCTACAAGATTTTGTCTGGCGGAAAAGTTCCCAAATCCTAATTTTTACATACTTGTTACTTTCTAGACAAATTTAGATAAGTTTACCATGTAGAAATTTTTTCTGTTTTAGTTTGGGAGGGGCATTTAATTGATCACTTTTTCGTAAAATTTGTTGGCCTTGCCGAATAGATCTTGGGATCTGATCCAATTGCGGTGTTGGGATGATAGCTATGCGCAAACATGTTTCAGGCTGGGTTACATTTAATTCGGCATCTAGCTATATCTCTAGATAGAGGATCAACATTCTAGCTATTTTCCTTGATAAAGATGAGACGGAATTATAATTGGATTGGTGTCAGAAGATACCGATAAAGTAGTTTTCCTAAATCTAGGCATAACTTGTTGAAAAAATGTCGGCCTCATAACCAAATTTGGGATACTGGAACGCTACCCATTTACGATATCGGAATATCTACAAGGAATCTTTACTGCATTTGGTATTACAATGTTTACAGTTTGATACTTGGTTTTGTCTATGGCATTTAATTGCTCACTTGGTTGGTAAGACTGTTGGCCTGACCAAAATAGATTTGGACTATGACCCATTTGCGATGTCAGTATAATAGGTACTCACAAACAGGTTTCAGGCTGTCCTAACATTTCTAGTAGTAGTACACTAGGAATCAAGAACACTCCAAAATATGTGGCTCATGTCGGTCGCGTTTTGGACACACTACCCGGACACTCCAAAATACACTAGACACCAAAATAGGTGTCATGTTTGTCTCTCCGTGTCCTTACCCTGTCGTGTCGGATACATGTCTGTGCAACATAGGGAATACGTTTCATTCAACATCTAGATATTTTTTAGATGGAGCAGAGACTAGATTATAACTATAGAGTAGTTTTCCTAAATCACTAATTTACCGAGGTATCCAAGTTCCTCATTTTTGAATAAGGGGACCATTAGTAGGATGTTATCTATTTCATGGTTTGGGTATGGGTAAAGCTAAAGCTTGTTTCATCTTATTAACTAATTTGTAGTGTCTTCATTTTGAATATATTGTTCACTGATTTTCTTTATACCCTATTTAGGCAATCTCTCATATAGATAGTGAATAAGCTGAATGTCCATCTTAATTCTTCAAAATGATTGGAAAGGATGGAGGACTATCAATTTATCCATCTTCTGTCACAAAATGACTGCTCTAATTAGATGGTTTATGAAATCAGGTTTGGAAACCTCCATGTTTATAAAAGAAGTACATTTCTGAAGTAATTCAGCAAATGTCTATTTTCTTGTCTATAGGAGAATTATAATTTCGTCAAATCAATTGCATTGGTTTGCTGACATATCCAACTCCAAGTTATAGTAGGATTATAAGGGCAAGGTGTTTCCCATGGAAAAAAAGGTTGCATCCTGCTCATTTGTATTTATTACACGGTAATATCTGTTACTAGAATCTGATGGAGATAAACTTCTTTAGGAGATGTGAAAGCACAAGAGGAATGTATTCTCTTGTTTCTAAAACACTAGAAGAGGATACTCAAAATATGGAAGTGGAATAATGTTTATTGATTTTGCTTGATGAAAATGGATACAAGATGATGCTCTTATATAGCATATGTATTTGCATAAGTTACATGTTTATTAAAGGTGTAAGTTAAATAGAAAATGAGGAAACCGAAATGAAACTTGTCATGTATATGAACATAACATATAAAATAGGATGTTTCTTTATTTAAAACTTGTAACTCTCTAGCTTATATTTCCAACAGCCTCCCTTAAGCTAGATCTTCACCATGCCTAGTTCTTCTTTCATCTTCTGGAAAATATCATACTTCAGGGCTTTTGTAAATATATCAGCAACTTGATCTTTTGTTCTGCAATGTCTGACATGAATCTCACCATCTTTAACCAAATCACGAATGAAATGGTACTTGATCCTGATGTGCTTACTTTTTCCATGGAAAACAGGATTCTTGGTAAGAGAAATGGCTGAAGAATTATCACAAAACAGTGTTGTACCTTCAATTTGTTCATGTTTGAGCTCACCCAAGATCCATCTAATCCATAATGATTGACAAGATGCTAATGCCAAAGCAATATATTCTGCTTCAGCTGTTGAAAGAGCAACGACCTTTTGTTTCTTGGATGCCCATGAGACTGCACCAGAACCAAGATGAAAAACATAGCCAGAAGTACTTCTAGAATCATCAATACTTCCTGCCCAGTCACTATCACAATAGCCAATCAACCTTGAATCTTCAACACTTTTGTAATGTATGCCTTCATTGATGGTTCCACACAGATACCTTAGTACCCTTTTTCCTGCATCCCAATGGCTCCTTTTTGGTGATTCCATGAATCGACTAAGCATGCTCACAACGAACATAAGATCCGGTCTTGTTGCAGTCAAGTACATAAGACTACCAACAAGACTACGATAGAGAATTGCATCAGCATCTTCTTCATTTTCAGATTTGCATAACTTCAAACCAACTTCCATTGGAGTGCTAAGTGGGATGGCGTCCTTCATTTGGAATTTCTTCAAAATATCATTGGCATACTTCTTTTGTGAAATAAAAATTCCATCTTCTTCTTGCTTGACTTCAATTCCAAGAAAGAAATGAAGCAAACCCAAGTCAGTCATCTCGAATTCATGCATCAATGCCTTCTTAAATTCTTCACATATGCTTGTAGTATTGCTAGTGAAAATTAGATCATCCACATACAAGCAAACTATCAAGAATTCACCATGATCGCCTTCTTTGATATAAAGTGTATGCTCAAAGGGACATTTTCTGAAACCAGTCTTCAAAAAATAGCTGTCGATGCGACTATACCACGCTTTCGGAGCCTGCTTGAGCCCATATAGTGCCTTCTTCAAATGACATACCTTCTCTTCTTCACCCTCTACTACATAACCAGGTGGCTGGTGCACATAGACTTCTTCTTCAAGAAAACCATTCAAGAATGCCGACTTGACATCCATTTGATGAACCTTCCATCCTCTTTGAGCCGATAAAGCTAAAACAATTCGTATGGTTTCAAGACGAGCAACAGGGGCAAACACATCTTGGTAATCAATACCAAATTTTTGTTTGTAACCTTTCACAACTAGACGAGCCTTGTGTTTTTCAGCTTCACCTTTAGAATTCAGCTTGGTCTTGTACACCCACTTCACATCAATAGCTTCTTTCCCACTTGGAAGGCTCACAAGCTCCCAAGTTTTATTTCTTTGAATAGAATCAATTTCTTGATCCATAGCATACTTCCACTTCTCTTCTTTTGAAGCATCTTCAAAAGTAATTGGATCAGCATCGGCAAATAAGGCAAAATTAGCCAAATCTTCTTCCAAATTTTTTGTTGCTTCATATAGCTCTTGTATGCTCCTTGTCTTCTTTGGAGGATGATGCGAACTCGAAGACGAAGAAGATAAAGATTGGAGAGGAATGAGGAGAAAGAGGTGGAGTGTTTACCTCATCATCATGCTGAATTTGTTCTCCTTTTTCTTCTTCCACATGGACTACTTTGCCTTTTGTGTCGTTTTCAGCCCAATTCCAGGTTGCTGCTTCATCAAATTTCACATCCCTACTTATGACAAGCTTCTTGGTAATTGGATTAAATAGCTTGTACGCCTTTGAGTGCTCGCTATATCCCAAGAAGATACATTTTTCAGATTTGTCATCCAACTTCTTCATTCTCTCGTCTGGAATATGAGAATAAGCAATGCTACCAAAAACTCTTAAATGAACCACACTTGGCTTATGACTACTCCAAGCTTCTTGAGGAGTCTTGTCTTGCAAACTTTTAGATGATGCACGGTTCAAAAGATAGATAGCACATGCAACAGATTCAGCCCAGAAGTCATTAGGAATACCTTTTGCCTTCAACATGCTTCGAGCTAAGTCCACAATTGTTCTGTTCTTCCTCTCTGCGATCCCATTCTGCTGAGGAGTATATCGAGCAGTAAGCTGATGGCGAATTCCATTTTCCTTCAAATAATTTTGAAAATCATGCCCAACATATTCACCTTCGTGATCGGTACGCAAAGTCTTCAATGGGAAGCCACTTTCCTTTTCCACCAACGCCTTAAAGTTTTTGAAATATCCATATACTTCTGATTTTTCTTTAAGGAAGAAAATCCATGTCTTTCTACTATAGTCATCAATAAAGGTAAGAAAATAACGATTACCTCCAATTGAAGTAGTTTGCATTGGACCACAAAGATCTGAATGTATAAGCTCAAGTGGTTGTGATGCTCTCCAAGATTTTCCAATTGGAAAAGAATTTCTGTGATGCTTGCCAAGTGCACATCCGTCACATACTTTCTCTTGAATATCAACCTTCGGCATGCCTTCAACAATATTCTTGCTAGCCATGAGTGAAAGAGTTTTAAAACTCAGATGTCCAAATCTAAAATGCCATAGCCACGAGTTGTCTTGGATAGTATGCATGCATGAGTCAATTTGAGAATGAAGCTTCAAAGGAAACATCTTGCTTAGTGTCATCTTTACCTTCGTGATAAGAGCACTATTCTTATCTTTTATCTCACACAGATCTTCTTTAAAATGAAGTTGGAATCCCTTCAATAGAAGCTGGCCAACACTCAGAAGATTGTGCTCGAGTTCGGGAACATAGAAA
The DNA here is from genome assembly GCA_029216955.1 of Iris pallida. Lineage (NCBI taxonomy): Eukaryota > Viridiplantae > Streptophyta > Magnoliopsida > Asparagales > Iridaceae > Iris > Iris pallida. The sequence continues at coordinate 133,343 of JANAVB010033011.1, read as the reverse complement.
ACGCTAGAGATGCGCTTTACTCCTTTCTTTGATTGAACAAGAATATCACCTTTGCCTTTCACTGAGAGTCTCTTGTCATCCCCAGTTCGAACTTCACTTGTAATTGATTCATCAAGCTCCATGAACACCTTTTTGTTTCCAGTCATATGGTTGCTACAGCCGCTGTCGATGTACCATACTTCGTCATGTGTAACTTCTTCAACATTGCAAGCGAGAAAGAGAGTGTCGTTCTCACTTTTCTTTTCTTCTTCATGCATGAAAGTTGAGCTTCCTTCTTTATTATTGGTCTTCTTGGACCAACAATCTGTTTGATAATGGCCATATTTTCCACAATTGTAACATTGAACTTGATAAAAATCTTCATGACTTCTACCTTGGCCTCTACTTGCAGCTCTTCCTCTTCCTCTTGTTCTCCTCCAATTTGAAGAATCAACATCTTCCTTTTTCTCAGCTTCGATGAATCTGCCTCCATTGTGTCTTCCTCTTCCACGACCTCGTGGACCACCTCTTCTTCCTCTCGAACCGCCTCCGAAAGACATATGTGTTTGGAAAGCTTGCTCTAGAGGAGTGGAATCATATTGTTTCATACGGAGTTCATGGGACTGAAGTGAACCCAATAAACTCTCTACTGAAAGTGTAGACAAATCTTTGGATTCTTCAATGGCTACTACAGTAGACTCGAATTTTCGAGTCAAGCTTCGTAGAATCTTCTCAACAATTCTTTGATCTTCAACTTTCTCACCATTCACTTTCAATTGGTTAACAATTGAAATAACCCGATTGGAATAATCTTCAATGGATTCTACATCTTTCATCTTTAGTGTATCAAATTCGCTACGAAGAGTTTGTAGCCTTACCATTTTCACCTTGTCATCTCCCTTATATGAAGAATGAAGTGTGTCCCATGCTTCCTTTGCCGAAGTCACCGTCGATATCCTTTCAAAGATAACCTCATCCACCGCTTGATAGATGAAAAATAATGCTTTCTTGTCCTTCTTGCGAGCTTCCTTCAATTCTTGAAGTTGTTGTGCATTGAGACTAGCCACATCAGCAGGTTCCGCAACTCCGCTCTCTACGATATCCCAAATATCTTGAGATTGGTAGAGGACCTTCATTTGAATACTCCATTGGTTATAATTCTTGCAGGTGAAGCGAGGTAGTTGGGGCTGCAACATGTTGTTGTTGTTGGAAGCCATGACACACCTCTCTGGCTTTGATACCACTTTGATGGAGATAAACTTCTTTAGGAGATGTGAAAGCACAAGAGGAATGTGTTCTCTTGTTTCTAAAACACTAGAAGAGGATACTCAAAATATGGAAGTGGAATAATGTTTATTGATTTTGCTTGATGAAAATGGATACAAGATGATGCTCTTATATAGCATATGTATTTGCATAAGTTACATGTTTATTAAAGGTGTAAGTTAAATAGAAAATGAGGAAACCGAAATGAAACTTGTCATGTATATGAACATAACATATAACATAGGATGTTTCTTTATTTAAAACTTGTAACTCTCTAGCTTATATTTCCAATAATTGCATTGGTTAACATAGGAGAATTATAATTTCGTCAAATCAATTGCATTGGTTTGCTGACATATCCAACTCCAAGTTATAGTAGGATTATAAGGGCAAGGTGTTTCCCATGGAAAAAAAGGTTGCATCCTGCTCATTTGTATTTATTACACGGTAATATCTGTTACTAGAATCTTGTACCTTCAGGGTTGGTAATAGTATATTTGTATTTATGGTACGAGTCTTAATCTTGCATACCCGACAATTAAAGTTTACTTGTTTTTCTATTATAATTACTTTCCACTAGCATCTTTCGTACAAATTCCTGATTACTTCAACTATCTGGTTTTATATGTACTGTTCTCAAACCTTACAACAATATTTCACCTCTCAGGACACATACCAAACCCATCTCATGTAGCAATGTATCTGTTCTGTTTGGCACATTTACCACAGTAATCTATTTGCATCTTCTTATGTAAGAAATAAAGAATAACTAGGTAATTTGGTTAGTGTAGTAGAAGGTTAGGCAAGGATCAGAGGTGTCTAGAAACATCATGCAAGGTTTTCTACATATGTACTCCTTAAGTGTTGCAAGATTTCTGCTTTACTATGTGTATTTACCTTAACCTTGACATCTCAATATGCTGCCAAATTACAGAACTTTTGTACTTTGATGTTCATGAATACGGTCTTATTTCTTGATGGCATAATATGATTATTATCAGGTTGTTCTCTGTCTATAACCTAAACGTTGAATATGTACATTCTATCAAATTCCAGCAGAAGTTTTGGTGCCTTCATTTTGTTTGGATATATTATCAAACTTATGTTCTTAGCTTGTAATACCCATAAATCAAAATTTTGTTATACATGTAAGATTGTATACCAATAAAGAACATATCATCGTATATACTCTCCTTCAAGTCGTAATTGTACTAGATGTCGCAATAGTTTCTTGCCTAGATTTACAGTTTAACCAGGACACTATCCCCTTTAACCATACCAAATCCTTTTTATTGGGACAGGTATGATGCTGTAATCCATTTTGCTGGGCTAAAAGCTGTTGGTGAGAGCGTGGCAAAGCCTCTCCTTTATTACGACAACAATTTGATCGGCTCGATCAATCTGTACGAGTTTATGGCAAAATACGGCTGTAAAAAGGTTCTGCTCCTGCCAACTATCAATATATTCCCATTGGAAAGCTGTTTCCTATATATTTTTTCTTTTATATAGGCAACAACAAAGCCTTACCCCGATTTCAGAGTCATCTAATATTTTATCACCCAGGGAAGATCATTCTTTTAAATATGTAAACAACTGAAAATCTTCTTGGATGTAGATCTACATGTGGAAGAAATAGAAATACATACTCTTGCACCATGTTAAGTCCTTTATGTTCTAACCTGGCCAAAGATAGGTGCCTTGGTGTAAGTGGTATGCATGTTTTATACCCTTGTTGGTGATATTTGCCATGTCTTTATATATATATATATATATATATATTTTTTTTTTTATCTGGGTTTTCTCTTGTAGATATTAAACAAAGATGCCATACCTACGTAGTCTTCACAAATTGAAATAATGTGGTACCTATCTCAACCATAAGCAATAGACAGAGAATGAGTGATTAATATACTTACCAAGTAATTTTTTTGGGTGGGTGGGGATAATTCCATAAACTTAACCATAAATTGTATTTGAAGAAGTAAAACATTAAAATATCAATATTGAGGGGATAATTCGGTCATATTTCACCTAAAGTATATAGTTTCATTAGGCTCAATTAATAAGCATGCACAGCCCACTGGTCTCTTATAGCTAAAGGTGCAATTTGGCACGATTGCCCATGATATTTGCTGTGATAAGATTAATCAGACCAGTCTTTCTGCAGAAATATCTTTTCCTAGTAACCCTATTAGGAGTGGTTTGAATTGAACTCAGCCTCCTAACTAGGACAAGAAATGGTATGGCCATCACAACCACCCCTAAGGGCAGTGCCTAAAAGTAGTTAACTGGTCTGATTTTATGATCAGATTCAGACAAGTAGCGTAAACTCAACCTATATGGATCCTAACTATTGGTGAAAGCTAGAGCTCCTTTATCCTATTATTAAATGATTGTTAAAAATCACATCAAATACCAAATCTAGTGCTCACATGCCTGGTTTGGAAGTTGTAAGCTTAGATGACCCTTCACGTTTGCATGCAAATAAATTCAAAAAATAGATTTTATGTCACTTGCAATTTATGATTTAATCTCGAGACTTGAGGCTCACATGAGCATATGGATTCCATTTAGATATTTGTTTTTACCAGCATACCCAGGTACCCTACATTACCTGGATATAATTGCCACTGTTGAGTGTTGACTTATAGGACATTGGGAAACCTTGACAACAGTTCATAACTTTAGTGGAAAATCAAAAATCAACTCATGATTGACGATTCATAGTTAAGTTGATTATTGTTGAATAAATAGATTGTAAACTGATACTTAAGCATATATCGACTAGTTAAGCCGATTAACGATGTTAGACGCACTCGCAATCAAGTTTATAGCAGGAAAAAAAAAAGCTTTTTGGGAGGTTCCCAAGTCAGACCTTCTAGATACCTTGTTATTATCTGTTTATAGTAAGCAGGTTTCAGATTCTGTTAAAAAAGTAGTGTTTAGATCTTGTGTATCGAAACACTACATTTTGTGAAGTTCCATATTTATAGCAGTAACAAATGCATGCTTCGCAGTAGCGGAATTGGTATCGGACCCTTTGGCTGTGAGGTGGGTGGGGGTGGGTGTGGGTTGGGGTGGGGGAGGGGTGTTGGTGGTTTTGAATCGGTTGGTTTCAGCTGTTTCCGTATCGTTATCGACCGATAGTGCGAACTTTGGAACTAGAGTTTTAATTCATATGTTTGCCTATAATCGAATGTGATCTATCTATCATGTTTACAAGTACATTCTTCTTACCTTAAATTTATTATTTATTTCTTCTTGTGCTTCCCTTGGGACTTTTTCTTATATATGACTTATTTATGCTACATGGTTTGATGATGCAGTTGGTCTTTTCTTCATCTACCACTGTTTATGGTCAACCTGAGAAAATTCCATGTGTTGAAGATTTTGAACTGAAAGCTATGAATCCGTATGGTAGGACTAAGGTGTGTTCAACTTCTTAGTATTCTTCATTTGCCACGTTCCTTCATGTATTTATCACGTTGTAAGATTTTATTAACTCCTATGTATCCAGGGATGCTATTTTAGCTTCTAACTTGATATGCTTCTTGTTGATAGCTTTTCCTTGAAGATATAGCCCGAGACATTCAAAAGGCCGACCCAGATTGGAATATTATATTGTTAAGGTACTTCAACCCTGTTGGAGCTCATGAGAGTGGGAAAATTGGTGAAGATCCCAAGGGCATTCCAAATAATCTGATGCCTTATATCCAGCAAGTTGCCGTGGGTAGGCTGCCTGTGTTGAACGTTTATGGTCATGATTATCCAACAAAGGATGGAAGTGCGGTATGTGTATTTTGTATTAAACTTGTAATTATTCTCCATATAGCTGCTGAGGTTTTGTATCTGCTATCTATTTACTTATTCTTAAGGTTTTCTTTAGTAGAAGGTGATCTCATCCCCTGACTTTCAGTATAATGTTAATACTGTTGTAATTCGCAATCATTTCATTCGTAAGTTATCGAATTCAGCTTCTCACAGTATTATACAATCTCGTCTTTATAGTCTCTGTGACCAAGGAGCAGCCATCCATCACGATCCGTGCCTTCATGCCTGATTTGACTTTTGTTCTCTTCTGACTGTAATTCCTGTTATGCTCCCAGTCACAGGACCAATACACCACTTGAAAGAGCATGAGTTTTTTTTCCCATTCCTCAATTCTGCTCTCTAGTGACCAGAATGCCACTCTTGTCTTACATAGTTTACTACAATCTTCTTCCCCATACCTGTCACGTCCCGGTCCCGTAGGACCGATCGTCCTCGCTAAGGCGTGATGCCGCACGAGTCTAGGTTGCGCTCGTGCAAGGCGGGTTCCATAATGGCCGATTACAGGCTAAGCGACGACGTCGGCGCACAGAAGTCCCAAGCAGAAATATTGAATACACAGCAGCGGAAACTTGAAACAAAATACAAGTCATTCAAAATACTCTATTGATATTGAAACAAAGATTACAATTGTGGCACGAGGCCATGATTACAATCATCCAAGCTCACTTTTCTCTCAATACAAGTCACTCTGCTCTTTCTCATCTCTCAGTACAATTTGACGAGCTAGCGGATGTTTCAGATAAGCGATGTCCATTATGTCTCGTATAAGTTCTGACTCCATGCGGCCGCGTGCCTCGAAACGCCAAGTAATTCCATGCCTCGACGCATCCAAGCGAGTTCCGCGTCAAGGAGCTTCTACCTGAGCCTGCACATGGAAACTGTGTGGGTATCAGTACTCAACTGTACTGGTGGTTTGAGCTCCTCGCCCACCCATACAAAATCGACACGTTCATTACTTTGTGCAACATAATCCCTTTATGATTGTCTTTCTAGTCTTGTCTTAGGATCAGCTGTTAGGACACAGACACCTGGTCTATTTTGAGACTCTAGACCATCATCGTGTTATTGCACCGATAACTTTTTTATCCTTGCCTATACTGACTCGTACTTGTCTTTTGGCCCATGCCGCGGGACGCAACAACATGATTCATGTCATCGACTTATTTCGTGCTTCAATATTGAGGCCGTGCCTCGCAACGTAGCATGACTTAACCAGACTTGCCTTACGGCCCTTCTCGACTTAACTCGGGATGACTCAATCCCGACTTACACAACTCTATATCATCGACTTAATACTCGACGTCACATTCGTGCCGAAGCACGTGTCCTTGCTATAGCCAAATCTTAGGCCTCTTAAGACTTGTGATGCAATCGTGCATACCATCTTTACTTCATTCGTGCTATGCTTGCTCTTTCTTTAATTCGACCGACACTGTACATGCGGATTGCTGCTCAGTACGTCAACTTGACTATATGAAAGGTCACTGACAATTCAAGCCATCTTGGACATGTAGGTGGTGCAAAACGAGGCCCTTGCAGCTAAGGGTAGCTAGCCCTGCTCAAGTCCTCGAATCACCGATGGCGTGTTCTTGTCTAACTACCTTGCTTTCCTCCTAGGTCGATACGGTCCTGTGGCCCCAGGTTTCTGAATTGAGGGTGCGAAACCTTGTCGACAAGTTGTCCATGACCACGCACCTACGAGAACTCCTAGACTCAACGTAAATGTATGGCCTAACCGTCACAACTTAGCTTCCTTAGCTTTACTTCTTTTATTTATCATACTTTTTTTGCAGAGTCTAAACCAGGGTTGCCTCGGCGACTGACCTACAGTCCCGACATGTTTCCTTCTCGGCGACTGACCTACAGTTCCGACTCTCGGCGACTGACCTACAGTCCCGACATTTTCAGTGTTTCCATACTCTTATTAACTCATGAATGGCTAATTCATAGCCTTAAAGCATAACTTGCACAAAACGTGTTCTTTATGTGCCAATAGACCGTGGCTAACTTTCCATTGAACCAACCGTGGCTCGTGCCTTAAACCGACTTACGTTCTGTGCAACACTATCGTCCAAGTCATACTTTATACGACGAGCCTTGAGATCGTGGGGTTAACTGACTTTGACAACCGCAGAAAGAGCGGGACAGTGCTTGGAATGACTTCGATCGACCGGCATAACTTGCCTAACTTAATTGTGCAACAACTTGACGAGCAAAGGCTGCGTCGAGCTTTGCCTCGAGGGAACGTGCCGTGCACGCGTTCGACTTGAACAACCAAGTTATTTGGGTGCCTAGACTTATGTCATAAGCTGTGCAATGCAGCTTAACCCGTGGGACGAGCAAAGGCTATGCCAATCCTTAGACGATGGGACCGTGCATGCTTTATCAAGCATTCATGCGGGCGACGCCTATGACTTAGGCTAAGTTCTTAACTTCATGGCAACTAAAACCAACTTTTCTTCTCCCAAGCCACGCGACGAAGGATCGAGTGTCATTTTGAAAGCACGTCGTGCAACACTTCTATGCCAACCGTGAGACCTTACCATATTTTAACTCATGCCGACCCAACTTGGGATTATTCCCTTAGCTATGTGGATTCGTCTCTTTTATTATCAAGCCTACACTCTTTTATTATCAAGCCTACTTGTGCATTTGAAAACTTTCGTTTTATTAATGTGAAGGCCAAGCTGAGACAAGTTCACTGAAGCCACCTACCTGAGCGAGGAGTCGCCTCGACCGAGCGGGTCTTCGAGTAGCCGTTACATGGCTAAGTCCGAACCCAAACGTCGTTGGCGTTTCGATTCATCCGATTGATCTGAGCGGGACGGGATATTACAATACTTTTGATAAATTCTTTTATACCAAGTGACTTTTGATGTAACATATGATTTAACATAAAGGGACAGATCTACTGACATACAAACTCCCTTTTTAAGTGTCAATCAATCTCCCGGTAATGCAGCATATAGGAGAGAGTTAGCACAACTCTTTCCCTGATGAAATGTTGACCAATCTCAATATGTTGTTTATGATCATGTTTCTCTGACCACTAGCATTTCTAGTTGTTGCTTTCTTATCATGGTACAGTTTTGTTGACATCTTAGTGTGACCATAATCTTCCGTAATAAGGTATTGTGATCCATATGCATTACGGTGTTAGCCATAGAACGATAGTTAGCTTCCGCACTTGGCCTGGCCACCACCATCTTTGTTGCTTCTCTAACTGATCAAGTCGCTACTAAGCAAAATACTATACCCTGACATTGATTGCCTGTCATCTTGATTTTCACCCACTCAGCATCTAAATATCCTTCCAGCATCTTGACATTTTTCGTCCTCTCATTTTTCTTCTACTATATTGTATTGTTAAAACATATCACCCACCCCAATGGTTAAGTGTTTAAAATAATCAGTCTGTTGTTTTTGACGACTGAACTTATGGTATACTGTAATATCGTTGCCTTGTCCCTGATGTATCCGTATCTTTTTATAATTTTGTATGCTGATATGAGTATTTTGTTGTACTTGTATGTGCATCCACATTTCACAGGAAAATTATATAAGATATTTATCGGTAACCTTGCACCACCACCAGCAATCTTTATTTCATTCTCACAAACCAGTGGACCGAAAATTGACACTTTTCTGTACTTCTACTGCTATGTGTCCAACTAAACTTGTATTAGATTCATATACAAAGACCTAAAGAGTTAAAAATCTGTAATGATAAAATTGAATGTTGAAACTGGCACTTAAACTGTTTGTGATTACTGATGTCCCTGCTATATTTACCACAATGCAGAATGAATAATCTTTCTTTTCCTCTATACCAGGTTCGAGATTACATACACGTCATGGATGTGGCTGATGGTCATATTGCTGCTCTAAAGAAGATTTTTGCTACAGAAGATATTGGTTGGTTCTCTTTCTCACTCTCCTCTTCTGTCTCGAAAAGAAGCAAACACATGTTACGGTTTTACAACATGATTATATAGATGCCTTTGATCACTGTTTGGTTTAGCGATTTCAGGTTGTGTTGCTTACAACTTGGGCACTGGATATGGAACATCTGTGCTTGAAATGGTTGCAGCATTTGAAAAGGCATCCGGCAAGGTGAGCCAAATCTTTTGATACATACCTGCCTTTATTAATTCTATGCACTAAACCCTTACATTTGATCCTTGAAACTGTTAGAAAATCCCGATCAAACTTTCCCCGAGGAGGCCTGGTGATGCTACAGCTGTATATGCTTCCACAGAAAAGGCCGAGAAAGAACTCGGTTGGAGGTAACTTAATTACTGATTTTATCGAAATATTATTTCTGCATTCAATACCTTAATTCTGAAGACGAGCAACACTTATGTTCTTTAAATGTTGCGAAGATGTGCTAAAAGTAAATTTTCTGCTCCATTCTTCCACTATGTCATTTTTCTTTCCTTATAACAACTTCACGTTGCTTACTGATTGCAGAGCAAAGTATACCATTGAGGACATGTGCAGAGACCAATGGAACTGGGCAAGAAACAATCCATATGGTTACCGGAGTTCCGAGCCCTGATAAAATTATCGAAACTATTTTAGTTTGCAGCAGTGGATTATATTATTTTATATATATTATATAATATAGTGAGTCATGAAACTTTTTTATTATATATATTTTTTACTCTTCACCCTGTTCAAAGCACCATGTCTTGTGGCACCAAAACATGGATATTCACAATAAGGAATTTTTATGGTGGTTCAGTATTTCATGCAATGATCCAAAGAATGACAGTTAAAATGGTGGTTCAGTATTTTTTTAATCTTTTTTTGAGTCATAGAAACTCTATGAAATTGTAACCAGTGAAACATAAATAATAAGGCCTGTTAACATCAAGTCTAACAGGAAAACATCAGTTGAGGATGGTTAACTTCAGAAGCATAGGGCCGTCTGGTAAGTAACCACAATATGATCAAAGACATCCAAGTCTAAAAGAATCTTCGGTTATCAAGTACGACATGAAATTCAACATGCTAGAGCAATTCAAAAGAGATGCAAACTTGAATCATAAACACCTTATATGGTGAGAAGTTCTCTCCCTATTAGACGTGACGGAATCAAAATCAAGGTCTTGGGAAAGAAAAGTTATTTTCAAAAGAGGTGCAAACTTGAATCATAAACACCTTGTATGGTGAGAAGTTCTCTCACTATTAGGTTATATGGTGAGAAGTTCTCTCACTATTAGGCCACATTTTGTTCGCGGAATTAAGGTCATGGAAAACTTCACTCACTATTAGGTCATATTTTGTTTGCGGAATCAAGGTCATGGAAAACTTTTTATTTTTTGTGTTTGTATGCTAAATGAAAGGAGCGGGAACAAAAAAATGGTTCCGAAAGGAAAGGAATGTAGTAAAAAAAATGTTTCTCCCACCTACCTAGAGATTTACTTTTCCTCCAAAGATTCACTTTTCCTCCCATTTTTTTTGCAATTATGGTCGGTTCTTACTAAAATTTAAGTCTAGTTTGGTTTGAGGAAGGAAAGGAAATTAATTCTGTTTTTTTCATTTTCTTTAAAAAATTACATTTTTTATTAAAAATTTATCTGCTGTTTGGGGAGACTCAGAAAAATTGAAAGGTAAAGTGAATAATTTATGATGGAAAAGTAAATCATGGGACGAGAAGGGGAATCATTTTTTTAATTTTTATTTTTATTTTTATCAAACGTCTTAAGAGTCTCAAAATCCTTCGCCAAACTATCTGATGTGTCAAAGGATGTCGATTTTGCGGACATCAGTGTCTGTCCATCGAGAAAAAGCAAGCTGATCTTAATCAAGAACGATCTCAATGAAACCTCTTCAAAGAGAGCAGCAGAACCTTTCCAAAAAAAAAAGCGCAGCAGAGATTTTAGTAAACCAAACCCATCCCTTGTTGCAAAAAAACAAAATAAACAAACCAATCAACCTACAGCAGAAATGAATGAAAATAAATAAATAAATGCTAAGGTCCGGAGTTGACATTCATGGATGAAAATAAATAAATGAACACCTATTCTTATATCATTTTTTTTTCTAATAAAAGAAATCAAAAATTAAATTATTCAAAATTTATATATATTAAGAAAAATTATTCAACTACAATATATTTCAATTTAGATAGTTCGTTTACTGTATAATTATATTTTAAAGTTCTCTAAAATAGTTGGACCTGGATGATTGTAACAAACACTTAAGTAAATATGGGCCAAATTTAATTTTACTATTTTGTTTCTATATGTATTTATATGTAAATAAATATAAAATATATAACATATAATTTTTTGTTGTAGAGGTCTATAAATTCGGGAGACCTACAGTAGTCACTTCCTCAAAATTGGCCTTGACAGAGGTCAAAAAACCACCGATGTTCATCAAAATGTACAAAAAAAAAGTATTCGTGTTCTTATTGTTGGAGTGGGTGGGATTCCCAACATATGTGGAGAAGATCCCGGAGTGCGACGAGCGCCGTCTGTGTGTCAGAGAAGCTCGGGGAGGTGACGAGGCCAATCGGAGACGAAGAAGAAGCTCGGGAGCTACCAGAGTACTTTCTGGAACAGGGGGGCAGAGTTCTGGCCGAGCTCTGCCCCCTTGGTTCCAGAACTATTCTGTCACGAAAACACAGAGTTCTGGCCGAACTCTATGTCGAGGGACTGAGCCTGATTTCAGGGTATTTTTATAACGTTGGATCGTGTCCTATGGTCCAGGTTTTGCTGCGGATTAGGAGGTTTATACATGATTTTTTCTAACCCTAATCACAACACAACATTGAAGAAAATAGAGAGAAAAGAGGCAAGAGTGCTATTGCAACTTTGGGAGAGAAGAAGGAGGATTGAAAGCCGTTTTCGAAGGAGGATCGTATTCGGATAATCTCTACTTGTCGTCTTTGTTTTTCGTAGCCTTGTAATCAATTATTCTTGCTTTCAAGCATTGTGGGGATCCGTGTTGGATCCGAAGAAGTTTGTAGAGGGTATACTCCTTTATTTCATTAGTGAAGACTTCTCAAGGGTTGGACTCCGATCGTCCCGTGGTTTTTTTCGCAAGAATTTTCCACGTCAAAAATTCTCTGTGTCTGCGTGGATTGTGTTTGGTGTTTGGTTCGTGCGTTGTATTGCTCGGTTCTCTCGCAGGTACTCTCTAGTTTGGGAAAAAAATTGCGTTTCTTTCCCAACAAAGTGGTATCAGAGCCAGGTTCTGGAATTCAGAAGGGTGTCAGGAGTTGACAGAAAAACTAGAGAGGAGAGATGGACGCGAAGCCGGTACGCATGGTGAACGACACCAACTATCATTATTGGCGGAGCAAGATGAAAGATTTACTGTTTGTCAAGAAGCTGCATCTGTCCGTATTTGCTTCTGAGCGACCAGTTGATAAATCCGAGGAGGACTGGAATTTCGAGCACATACAGGTGTGCAGATATATCAGGCAGTTCGTTGACGAGAACGTGTACAACCACGTTGCCAATATTGAGTACGCGAAGACGTTATGGAATAAGCTGGAATCTTTGTACGCGAAGAAGACCGATGTAAACAAGTTGTTCATAATCCGAACGATGATGGGTCTGCGGTACAAAGATGGGACGTCTATTACGGATCACTTGAGTGATTTCCAGGACGTGGTTGACCAGCTATCTTCGATGGGAGTCAAGTTCGACGACAAAGTTCAGGGACTATAGCTGCTGTGTACATTGCCAGACTCGTGGGAGACCGTACGAGTATCTATGATCGCTTCTGCTCCAGAAGACATGGTCAGTCTGGAGTTTTCTAAGAGCGGGGTGCTGAGTGAAGGGATGCGGAGACGTTCTCAGGGCACTTCATCCACATCCCACCACTCAGAGGTACTAGTTTCAGAGAGTCGCAGAAGGGGCAAAAGCAGGGGTCCAAGTGGTGGCAGAGACAAGAGCAGGAGGAAGTCCAAGGGGTATAAGGACTCGGAGTGTTACCACTGTGGCAAGAAGGGCCACATCAAGCGAAACTATTTCGCTTGGAAGAGATAGAAGAATGACGACAAGGGGAAGCAAGATGAGAACATTACAGCTGCAGCTTCGATACATGGAGGCGATGTGATCGTCGTAGGTGATGAGATTATTATAAACCTCTCCTGCGATGACAATTCTTGGCTGGTGGACTCAGGGAATTTAGCACACATATCTCACAACATGGCACTATTTGCCACTTATACGACAGACGACTGTGGAGTGTTGAAGATGGGCAATAGAGATGTGTCGAAGGCGGTTGCCATTGGAGATGTGCATTTGAGGACGAAGACAGGTGCAGTTCTTATTCTCAAAGATGTTCGTCATGTCCCTGATATCCGTTTCAACCTGGTGTCGGTTGGAAGGTTGGATGACGAGGGATTCTTCGGTCTCTTCGGGAATAGTCAGTGGAAGCTTTCCATAGGTTCGATGGTGATTGCCAGAGAAAGTAAGAAGTCCGGTATCTTCTATATGGAGGGGAGTGTACAAGGGACACAAGAGGTGAACACAGTTTCTGATGCGTCTACCGGGTTGTGGCACAGGCGACTTGTATCAGCGAGAAGGGGATGAGCTACTTGGTGAACAGGAAAGTGATTCCAAGGCTCAAGTCTTCAAAGTTGGAGAAGTGCACGCACTGCTTAGCTGAAAAGCAAAATAGGGTGTCTTTCCAAAGTCATCCAAGTTCAAGGAAGTCGGCGTTGCTCAAGTTGATTCACTCGGATGTTTGCGGTCCTATGAAGGTAAAATCTATTGGTGGTTCTTCTTACTTTGTATCTTTTATTGATGACTGTTCCAGGAAGGTTTGGGTCGATGCCTTAAAGACCATAGATCAAGTGCTGCCCACTTTCAAAAAGTTTCAGGCCTCTATTGAAAGAGAGACATGCAAGAAGTTATTATGTGTTCGGTACGACAACGGCGGCGAATACATTGGTCCCTTTGATGCTTATTGCAGAGAGCAAGGGATACGACACCAGAAGACTCCGTCCAAGACACCTCAGCTCAATGGTCTAGCGGAGCGCATGAACATGACACTGATGGAGAGGATGCGGTGTTTGCTGTCAGAAGCAAATTTGTCAGGCAGTTATTGGGGTGAGGCTCTTCTCACAGCTGCTTATGTTATTAATTTCTCTCCTAGTGCTCCTTTACAAGGTGATGTGCCTGACAAAGTATGGTACGACAAAGAGCCGTCATACAATGATCACCTGTGAGTTTTTGGTTGTAAGGCCTTCGTGCATGTACCGAAAGATGAGAGGTCCAAACTTGAGCCGAAGACGAGGCGACGTGTCTTTGTCGGCTACGGTCGGGATGAGTTTGGCTATAGACTCTACGACACAGTGGAAAAAAAGCTCTACAGAAGCAGGGATGTGGTATTCGTCGAGGATCAGACCATGACTAACACTCAGGATTCCGAGACGCCTTCTGAGGCTAAGGAATTGCCTGAGTTAGAGTCATTTTGCTTCGAGCAGTTTCTAGAGAACATCGCAGAGGATCCAGTTATGGGGGAGCCAGTACATGGAGTTGCTCCCAACCTTGATCGTCAGCCTGCTAATGGTGGTCAGGGTGTCCCTCAGGAGGATGAGCATGCCGGGAGGCAGTTCTTGAAGGGGAGGAGGCTGTTGGTATACAGCCAGCACTAGTGGCTCTATTGAGAAGGAGCGACATAAAGTATCGACCATCTACGAGATACTCACCGGGTGAGTATGTACTTCTGACTGACGTGGGAGAGTCCGAAAGCTTTGTAGAGGCTATAGAAGACAAAAACAGGCAAGAGTGGATGCAGGCTATGTAGGAGGAGATGAGTTCCTTACCTGTCAATTCTATTTATGAGCTGGTGTGGTTGCCAAAGGGCAAGAAGGCTTTGAAGAATCGATGGATGTTTAGAGTGAAGCAGACGGATGATGCTACTCTCCCTTGATACAAAGCGAGGCCGGTAGTTAAAGGCTACGGTCAGTAGAAATGCGTGGATTATGATGAGATCTTTTCGCTGGTTGTCAAGCACTCGTCTTGTCACGACCCGATCCTAAATTGTTGGGTCGAATCGGATCATGCTCAGCCTGCACCATTGTGAGACGGCGGCAGTAAGCTGTTTCCACTTGCAGGTAATCTCAACAACAACTAAACATTTGTCACAACTTTAATATTTCAAATATTTAAAAACTTTAATTTGTCCAACACAGAAAGATACAACTGATAATAAGATACTGAAATAAGAGTTCAACTCCATCACAAAGGAAACTAGAACTAAATAACAACTGTCTAGATAGCCGGCTCATCAACCTCGGGATCAACATCCTCCAAGTGGGACTCTGGAAGCACCGCAGGGTAAAGTACTGGATCATAATAGCTATTATATAACTCAGCCTCATCAATGTTACCTATTGGGGGGTGGGGGTTTTATAGGGGTGAGAGGCTGGGGGTTACGGGAAGGGAGGGGCGCTGCGGTTTCGAAAGAGGAAAGGGAAAGAGTCGGCTGTGAACGGAAAGGAAAAGGAAGGGGAGGGGTACGTGTGAGAGAGAGAATGGGTTTTAAGAATGAGTTTATGATATCGTCCCTCAATGTAATTCTAACTATGTACTGCTGGACAAGTCTGATTGTAATATTGTGAACAATTGAATGAAATGGTTTTATTTGTCAAAAAAAGAAAGGAAAAGAACATTTCTTTTGTTAAAAAAGAAATTATATATATATATATATATATATATATATATATATATATATATATATATATATATATATATATATATACTAAAAGACTTAAAGGTCGGTTTCGAAAACCAAGATTGGGCTCGGATTCGAACACGGGTTCGGGACGGGTCAAGCCAAACAAAAATTCAGTGATTAATTAAAAATATGATTTTCCAAATTATAATAATAATAATTTGCAAACAAAATTTTCAATCAATTAAAATAATAAAACCAAAAATTACGGGTTTCACAACCTTCCCTCCTTAGGAAATTTCGTCCTCGAAATTAAAGAATAGGGTTAGGAATTACCTCAGGTCTCAAATAGATACGGATACTGCTCCCGCATCTCGTCTTCTCGCTCCCAGGTAGACTCGCCTGGGGAATTGTGTCGCCACATAACTCTGACTATGGGCGTCACAGAGTTTCTGGTTTTCTTCTCATCTCTGTCTAAAATCGCCACTGGCTTCTCTGGAACTGTGAGGCTGGGTCCAATCTCCAGCTCCGAATGGTCCAAGATGTGGCTCGGATCCGGAATGTAGTGCCTGGGCTGTGAAAGTGGAAGACGTTGTGCATGCCCTCAAGATTAGCTGGTAGAGCTAATCGGTACGATACTTCTCCGACTTGGTTCAAAACTTCTAATGGGCCGATGTACCTGGGGCTCAGCTTTCCTGTTCTGCCGAATCTGATAGTTTCTCTGGTAGGGGAAATCTTGACGAAGACACTATCTCCTGCTTCGAACTCCAGTGGTCGACGACTGCTATCAGCCCAATGCTTCTATCTGTCCTGAGCAATCCTGAGCTTGTCTCTAATCACCTTTACTTTCTCTGCTGCATCGGTCACCATCTCAGGTCCAAGCAATACTATTTCTCCTACGTTGTCCCAAGCAAGTGGAGTGCGACAACGACATCCATAAAGTACCTCGAACGGAGTCATACCGATGCTAGCTTGGTAGCTATTATTGTAGGAGAATTCTACCAAGTGCAAGTGTTCTTCCCAAGACCCTCCAAATTCTAAGACGCAAGATCTCAGCATGTCTTCTAGCGTCTGGATTATTTTCTCCGATTGTCCATCAGTCTGGGGATGGTAGGCGGTGCTGAACTTCAGTTGCGTTCCCAAACTGTCATGCAAACTCTTCCAAAAATGAGAGGTGAATCTGGTATCTCTGTCAGATACGATACTTACCGGTACACCATGAATCCGGTAGATGTGCCGCATGTACAGTGCCGCCAACTTCTCGGTGGATAGACCAACCTTGAAGGGAATAAAGTGAGCTGACTTTGTCAGTCGGTCCACGATAACCCAAATGACGTCCTTTCCTCCTTGGGATCGAGGCAGTCCTGACACAAAGTCCATTGTTATGTGTTATTATTTCCACTCTGGGATGTTTAGCGACTGCAATAGTCCTGCTGGTCTCTGTCTGCTAGCTTCCATTTGTTGAAAAATTAAGCATCTAGCCACATATCTGGATACGTTCTTCTTCATTTCATACCACCACACTACAGTACGCATATTCCGATACATTTTATTAGCTCCTGGATGTATGGAATACTACGACTGGTGCGCTTCTTGCATCAGCTCTTTTTTCAGTTTGCCAGTTGGTACACAAAGTCTCGTACCATGCCTCAGTGCTCCGTCACTGGCGATTGAGAATCCTTCAAGTGTTCCTGCCAGCACTTGATCTCTGAGTTTGCAAAGTGTCTCATCTTGGAATTGTGTCTCATTGACTCTGTCCATCAGACTTGAACGCACTTGCAACTGCATCATTGATGAATCAGCCCCTGGTACAATTGCTTCTCTTCCATGTTTCTCCATTTCCTCTTCAGGAAGTACAATCTCCAGTCCAAGCTTCTCTATGTCTTCCAGCAAATGCCGCTCCTTGGTCAAAACATTGCCATCGTGTCACCCCCAGTTTTCAGAAACAGGGGTATTTTTATCATTTTATATTTTTGAATATTTTTAAAATTTATTTTATTATTTATGATATTGTTTTGGGGTTATTTGAGTCGGGTTCGAATTTCAACTCAATCCGACTTGAAACGGGGACCCGGGGGTAGTTTGACTCTAGTGGGACCCACACACTAGTTAGGCATGGCCCACTTGATATTAATTTTAGTCCACATGATAGAAATATTTTAGTTAGAGGTTAGACTAATTATTATAGATAAGGTTAGTGTGATTAGAGACTTTAGAATGACTAATTTAGCCCCAACCAATTAGCCCTTTCCTAATACTCATAGAATAGGTTAGTGGAGGCATTTTGGACCTTACCATAATAGGACAAATAGCCCCATATGGCCAGCCACTTTGGGAGAGGATAGGCTCAAGTTCATTTCATTATTCTCATCCACACTCTCTCTCTTGTTCTTCCCCAAATTTCTAGAGAGCAATCCCTAGCAATTTCTCCACCAAATCCTTCTATTTCGCCACCAAATCTTCTTCTTTCCTTCTCCATTCTAGCCAAGGAGGAAGCTACCCAAGTTTGGGAGGATTCGGAGCTCGTTTGTGTCCTTTTGGAATCTCTACGTGTCGGTGTCGCTCCGGGAAGGCTTTTCTTCGATTCGATCTACCGGGAGGTATAAATCCCTTCTCCTTTTCATTTCTTCATGCATATAGGTCTATTTTAAACCCATAGGAATGACCCCCATGGTTGTATCTCCATTTGTGTCCATTTTGTATCCATTTGGAGGTCATAGGAGTGTCCTTTGTGTTGTGGTTGTGTCCATGTGGGAAAACCCCAAATTTGGACACACTATGTGTTGTTGTTATGTATGAATGAATTATTACATGTTTAATCTCATATTTTTGTATTGGAGATGTGTTCTATAGTGTCTCATATATATATATATATATATATATATATTAGTGTAGAGAGTGAGTTCTTGATATATTATGTTATATACTTGTGTTCTTTTGTCTCAAACTATCCAAATCCGTCATGATTTTTATCTACGTTTTTAATTTCAGCCCTAACTTAGAAATATCATAACTTCTAGTTCAAAGCTCGGTTTAATCTTCCGTTTTTTTTAAATAAGCGTATTGAAGTTAGCTTTCCAAAAATATATATTAATAGGCCTAATTCTTTCTGTAACTTTCTGGAGAATTATTTGAGTGTCAGCTGTACGAAAGACAAACGCGTTCTCGGTGTTTTCGCGATTCTGGGAGTTTTCGGAAATGAAAACGCGATCCGTTTGAAGTTTCGGAAAGCTAACACATAGATCTATAACATACTTTAATCCTAGATTTTAATTCATGCTGAGATGGTACAGTATTGATTATTAGTAGGAGTTACTATTCGGCATATGCATTTTGTGCACCATTGTGTGTAATATAATGTTCTATTTAATTTTAACCCATGTTAATGTATATACATTATGTAATTAAATAGAGAATGCAAGCATGAGTAAATGTTTAAATAAATGATGTATGAGATGTAAGTATCCTATCTAATGTAAGCATATATAAGTATGGCTTGTAATGAATATGTAGGTTCCATAGTATGTAATGTATGGTGCATATAGTAGTGCAAGAGAATAAATGAATGATGAATGAATGCAAGCATGAATATAATATAATAATAGATGTAATGTATGCAATATACAAGTTAATGAGATGTAATGTTCTATGTTAACACAAATCCTATATTATCTCATGTACCCCTTACACTATGTAGACACTATCACACTTGACACTTTGTTCACTTACACTTTGACACTCTTTGATATGTATACACTATGTATGCCCATTTAACCCTCACTTGCCCTTTGCCATGTTTACATACACACACATAGCCTCTTAAATAAGTATTTATGAATACAGTTAACTTAGCTATGTATGTATATTATATATATGTTAGCATATTGTGTTGTAATATATAAGTTTATATAACCATTTGAAATGCCATGATTATAAACCTAATATTGAATACCAATATATGCATGTGTATATGTGTAGACATATATAGTTTAAAGTAATAGATTATCTAGTGTATATCCAATGTGAATTCTTGCCTATTTGAGTATTGAATAATTGCATGCTATATAGAGTTGGGTGTATGTTGGCTTGTATAGCCTTCTATTGATGTGTGCTTGCTACGATAGTCTTGGTTAGGCCTAGTAAGACTTGCTAGGTTAGGACATGACCTAGTTTGACCTAGTTTGACTAGTACAGTTGACCAGAGTTGACCAAGGGTTGACTTTGGCCTAGTTTGACCTAGATTCATGTAGAATGTATTGTAGTGCTTTATATTACCCTTCTGAACATGTTGTGACTTGTGCTGTTCCAATTAGGAGCCAGACACCTCTCCTCGGACAGTATCTTTACCTTGGATATTCAGATATCAGGCGAGTACATTCTCTGATCATTTCAAATCCTGCTTAGAATTATTTCCTGCATTAAATTACTTTACTTGTGCTGTCACGACATTATCACGGATTAGTACTATACAGATCTCGTACTCCTGTGCTTTCACCATACATGTACAACTTTTTAGTGTAGATCATGTACAACTCTTTAGTGTAGATCATGTACAAATCTGTTCCGTTCACATGTGCTATCCTGTACTCTGACTCACTAGCCACTGTTAGTTCCTTACTTATAGTAGATATTTCTATTACAGTTTTCTCTCTCTGTTTACATAATGTATTCTTCAGCACCTGTATCTTACTTTACTGCATGATTATATTTTCTAATCTGCTATAAACTGTTGAGATGTAATGTGCTCGCTCCTGTCCTGACTGGACCTGTTGATAAATTTTACAGATAGCCTGGAATTGCCTGCTAGCCTAGAGGAGACACAGTAGAGGTTGTTTAGATAGTTATTTCATTTTGTCTGGAGTTGTATTTACTTGTGGATTACTGTATTTGAGTTTTGAGATGTATTTCTGGGATTATGTATCTTAGACACTTAGACTTCTATCTCCTGTATCTCTTTTGGATTTCATGTTTATCTATCTTTATCATTCTACCTTAGATTATGATTGAATTGTACCTCTGTATTGGCCTCCTTATGGAGAGTATTTATATTATGCTAGTTATAGTTCATGACCTAGAACAGCGTTCTACCATCGACACTACGGCGTAGGCTGGGCGTTGTTACGTACTCGTACCTTCACGGTGGGTGCGGGTCGTGACACGTTTTTAGTGGTGGCCCATGCAGGTCGAGTTTATGTAGTGGTATTCGAACTAGAGTACCACTACAGCCTGCAGTAGGAATAGGATATATTTTGAAGGTACTCAATCACGGTTAGGATTCCTTAAGAGATTCCTGGGACGACCCTTGATAATCTTATTTTAACTTCGATTTGAAATCTGTTTTTTCCTGATTTGATTTACCTTTACTTCCTGTTATTGAACTTGATTTTGATGGATTATTGTTGAATTTCGAATCTTGATGTTAGTGGTTGAATTTGAGTCTGTATTTGTAATGCCTGTGGTTTGTATTACGTATTCTGGAATACGTGTACGTATTTATTCTTGTATTGCCTGATTTTCTTGCTTAGATTTCCTTCCTGGGCTTGGTTTATTCTTGGATTGGGTTGGCTTGGTTCGGTTTGGGATTTGCTATTGGTTCATGATGAACCCATGGATGAACCCCCTACCTACCACCACCACTACCATTTATTAACCCTTCTCCTTTCTCTCTCTTCATTTATCATCTTCTCCACCATTACTCCTTCACCTACCAAGAGAGAGAGAGTGAGCTCTAGGCAAGTGCAACTTGCTTCATGGAGGAACTCCAATTTTATTGCTTCATTCTCTTCCTTACAGCATTTTTACTAGCTTTAGAACTTGGCATTTTCACTTTCCATGGCTAGATTCTTGTAGATCTATATTTACTTTATTTTTGGATTTTTTGGGTTTTGATCTACTTAATCTTGTTATTTTTGTGTTTTGAGGGTTCCATGTGGTAGAGAATCTCGTTCTACCCCATTTTGACCTATGGAAGTTCGGATTTGGGCTCCGGATGATAGAGTTATGCAGCTTGGAAGCCATGGCTTATGGTGTACTTCTTCTCAGAAATTTGGAGAAGAAGCACAGTTCCGAGCCGCATGATAGCACTTGACCGCATGAATATTCATGCGGCAAGTCAGCTTCGAAACCGTATGCACTATCAACTGGACTTGACCGCATGACAAGTTCATACGGCAAGTATTTAGTTCGGCCGCATGGGGCCCTTCTTCCCGAACCGCATATGCACCCTTGCTTCCAGCCGCATAGGCATTGCTCCCCGCTGCCGCATGGGACTTCGCCCATCCCGAGCCGCATGAACTCCAATACTCGCGAGCCGCATAGACCGCAGTCTCCCGCTGCCGCATGAGGACCCGAGTCCTCTCAGCCGCATGACTGACTGATCTCGAGCCGCATAGATCCTGATTCCCTTCAGCCGCATGAGACCCCTCCATTCCTGACCGCATAAGCTCCTACAGTCGCATGCGCCGCACGCCCGCACTGCCTTGAGACCGACCTTTCCGAGCCGCATGAACTTAGATTTCGGGCCGCATGAACCCATATCCATTCAGCCGCATGGGCTGTTCTTTTCCAGCCGCATGTGATCATTCCTGGCCGCATAGGCCTTAGCCGTATGGCTCTTCTATAGCCCTGAATATTGATATTTTATTAGATATTTTACGTCCATTTTATATCCTTACGCCTTTTGTCATGAACTTGATAATCATGGATTTGTTTAATATGTTTGGAAATGATACCTGAGCATGACACGATAGTGATCCGTAGTGGTGCACTCTTGACAAGAAAACCTGACATGACCTGAGAGTGGCCCGTCGTGGCACACTCCTGACAAGAACACTTGACATGATAAACCTGACATGATATATCTGATAAGATGTTGCGACGGCTACCTGACATGACATGACCTGTATAATAACATGGACACCGTGGACGATTGTGCTTGTACAAATAAACCAGTCCTGTCTTGCATCATGTCTAGGGAGGGAGCTCCTGAGTACCACGGTCAGGAGTACCTATTGAAATGGACTAAGGTTAATAACTAGATTAACACATTAGTCATGAAGAGATTTCCCAGCTACAGGCAATTCCGTTATCTGGGCGCGCCTGGGATCTGTAGCCTGCCGTCGAGTAGGGCACATTTCCAGCACACTGTCATGTGTTGCACCTTTCAAGCTACTTAAGGGTACATGCATTTCCTGGACGATGTACCCACCTGTATTCAACCCCTAATTTCGACCTGGGTAACCTGGATGGTCTGCAGGGCTTGTGGCTGTGGAATAATCTCACTGCATTTTGCTAGTAATTAGGCATGTGATAACCCTAGTTAGTTAAAGTATCAAGCCGTAATTCTTGCTTGGCCGTGAATGATTGGATGGAGTTTAACCAGTCTAGTCTTGTCCTGATCCTGCTCCAGATTGCTATATGACCTGAATGCCTGTATTTATTTTACCGATAAATGGTGAGAATTCCAAGTTCTGTTCAGACGAAGGGTTGCAACCCCGATCCTTGTTTGGTTTATGGGTTGTAACCTGGTTATCTGAATAGTTCCATGGTTATCTCGTCGTATATCATCCTGATGTATTTTTTTTATTTCCAGTTTTTACCTTATTTATACTCTTGTGATGATTGCAGGTTTTAGTTCCTAAGTGAAGCTTCCTTTGTGGCACTTGCTCTTTCTGGGATCTGACCCAGCTGGTTTTGTATGGCCAGATTTCGGAGCAGCTTCAGAGGATCTACCGGCCTTCCAGCCAGATGGTGACCACTAGACGGAACCTTGGCAACGAGTGGGTTTATTTTTGATCTCCCACTTATTGTAAAAATATTCTTTTGAGGCATTTAGCCGACGAGCACCTGTTTAGCTCGGTTGCACTTTACTTACTGCCTGCCTACGGGCTGTAACATGATTAACAGATCCTAGGGTTGATCATGTATGACTAAACTCTTGCTAGTCCTCACATTTTGTAACGACTAGCTTCATGATCAGCTAAATATGTAATATTTGGGATGCCTTATTATTGTATATTTAATGATCATACATCTTGTAACATTTGCTTACTTGCTTGTGATTGAGACAATAGGCTTGTGCATGACCTTAAGAGACTGTTGGCTTGTAGAAAACCCTCATGTATCTAGACAGCCGTGACCGTATAGCGAGGTGGAATCCATTTTAATATACGTAGCTGGCTATGTCTGCCCCCGCTCTCCAGTATTCTGGTTCTGGGGCGTGACAGTATTTTTATGATTTTTGATGGATTATTGTTGAATTTTGAATCTTGATGATAGTGGTTGAATTTGAGTCTGTATTTTTATGATTTTTGATAGATTATTGTTGAATTTTGAATCTTGATGTTAGTTGTTGAATTTGAGTTTGTATTTATATGTATATGTACATTTTTTTAGAATTAAGGTATAACCTGATAACATACTTGATAAGGACAGTGAGAAAGGTAAAAGTCTACTTTATTATGGAATTTAGAATTTATTGCAGTCATATTTGCTAGCATGACAAGGACGTAGAGCCTGATATAGCTATACTTATCTTAGTTATGAAATCTAGATTTTCTTGCAGCCATACCGGGTGGCGTGGTAAGAATTCTAGATAACATGATTATAGGGTGTATGCATTATTATGGACTCCATCGTTTATTGCAGCTATGCTTATTGGCGTGGCAGAATTCCGACAACATAATTTCAAGAAGACGCATATGATTATCAGATTGTACCTTAAATATTTTTGAACATATTTTCTCTACTTTTGTTTCAGTCCTTCAAAAAAAAAAGAAAAAAAGAAAGAAAGGGAGAATTGTTATTTGTTGTTTTGTTTTGTTTCTCATTTATTTAACTTAGGAGTAGCTTTAGCTGTTTTTATAAACTTTGTGTAACTTCTTACTATGAAATTCTTCTTAATACAATGAATCGATGATTTTGCTAGACTTTATCTTGGATTTGAAAATTTAGCTCTGGGTTTCAAAATGGGTTTTTCTTTTAAACAGATAAGCAAAAATAGATTTTATCGTTATTTCTTTCTTGCTATTATTCTTGTATTAAATAATAATAATAATAATAATACTGTCTTGATTACGTCAATCACCTGCTTGCAACCTTGGTAGGAATCTAATTGTTGGTCTTAACGTAGAATTAAAATTTTATATTGGGACATGAGAATATATATGAATATATATAGTGGACACTTTCCTGACACTTATGCATGCTACACTTGATTTCCACCTATCTGAATACATATTAATATGTCGTTAATGTTTAAATTTTCAAAACCCCAATATTTTCGATTATCTGCTTTTCCTAGCTTAACTCGTAATTTAAATATAAAATTTCATGATAATAGTTTTATTTATATCACTGCACATGTATGTTATACGTAGGGTTTCAATTCAAAAAAAAAATTGGTTGAGTTTTGTGTTTAAATTTGTCAAATCTGAGACTGTGTGCATATTAACCCTTAATACGGGATTTTAAATGTTAGTTCAAATTGATTGTTTTAAATGTAATATTTAGAGCTGTGTACATTGTTGTTGTAGGGATATAAATTTAGGTTCCATATTCTTACATGTTAGGTTGTGATAAATATTGAGTTAGTTTTGATGTGCAAATTCTCCGAAATCCTGAAAACTGAATACATGTTAACATTTTTACATTGATTTCCATGTTTAGTTCAATTTCAGATTTAACATGTAATACTGAACTGTATGCGTAGATAAATGTATTGATAGTATATTAGGGTTTCATTTCTATCATGTTAGGATGTATTGGGAGCATTGAGATTAGTTGTGATGTTTCAAACTCCTAAATTTTGAAATTATATTATGTTAATATTGCACTGGTCTAAATGTTAGCTTATTTTCAGATTTTGTATGTAAATGCTGAACTAAAACTGGGTTTAACCTTTCAATACTAAGCTATAACCCTGTACAAGGACACACACACACCCTAACTTAGTATACCCTGTCATGTAACCTAACTTTTCCTCTCTATGTCATGATTATATATCTATATAGATATATATAGAGCTTAGGCATACATGTTATAATGTATATACATACATAACTAAATCTTTACCTCTTTATATATACATATATACATGGTTAGCCATGCATGTTATGAGCAAATGAGTTGTGTATTGTAGATTGTTTAACCAATATGCCATGATTAGTGTAACTTGATAGTTATTGTTTGAAACCCCAAATCCTCCTATGCACTTTCATGTATATTTCACATACACACACGCCTATTATCTAACCATATGAGCATGTCCACATACATCCATACATACACGAACTACATAACTTGTACATAATGCTAGCTTTTCCCTCTCTAACGCTATATATATAAATATATTGTGATTGGATTTCCATGCAATTGGCTTTCATTCTTTAACTTTTGATTTTGATTTTCTTGAATAGTACCCCTTATTAGATAAATGGTAGTTAACTTTATTTTATTTTGATAAGTACCAGTTTTCATATAGGATGGTAGACTGCCTTACAGTCTTGATGATTGTTATTTCTGTATCTTTTCTAGTTTAGCACCCTAGATTGCTTGTGTGTTTTGATACCATATGACCGTTTTGGTTTAGCATGACTAGTATACCTAGATGAGACTTTCACTACCACCGTATGCCATGACCCTGTATGTCATCCTTTTAAATCGTATGATTGTTTAATTTCTGAGACTTTGATTGTGGGGGGTTTGACCTAAAGGAGTATGAACATTTTAATTTTGAGGATGAAATTTTTCTAAGGTGGGTAGACTTGTAACACCCAGTTCTCTAAAATGAGGGTAATTTTGAAATTTTGTAATTTTAATCATTTATTGATTTGACATTTAAATCATGATATAATTTTTGGTAATTTTTAAATCATTTTAAAACTATTTAAAATCATGACTTGTGATTTTGATGTTTTGCTAGTGAAACCCTAGAGACTGTTTGACCTAGAGCCTAACCATGTGATTAGGATATTTTAATGTCATTTCTGGCCTAAGGATATTTTGCATTTGACCTCTTTGAATTATTTTGATATTTATTGCGTTGGTGATTGTTGATTTTGACCTTTGATAGGTGTGATTTTGTGATGGTTTTGTGTCCGTATCGGACACGTATCAGTTTTTATTTACAAATGTTTGATGAGCCTCAAAGAGATATTTTTTTATTGCTGATTTTTTTTTTGAAAAGTATTTGAATGAGATTGTTTTCTGCATGTGTTTCCTGTGATTGCTTTATTTTAATTTCGAGGACGAATTTTTTTTTAAGGTGGATAGATTTGTCACCCCCAGTTTTCAGAAACAGGGGTATTTTTATTATTTTACATTTTTGAATATTTTTAACATTTATTTTATTATTTATGATATTGTTTTGGGGTTATTTGAGTCGGGTTCGAATTTCAACTCAATCCGACTTGAAACGGGGACCCGGGGGTAGTTTGACTCTAGTGGGACCCACACACTAGTTAGGCATGGCCCACATGATATTAATTTTAGTCCACATGATAGAAATATTTTAGTTAGAGGTTAGACTAATTATTATGGATAAGGTTAGTGTGATTAGAGACTTTAGAATGACTAATTTAGCCCCAACCAATTAGCCCTTTCCTAATACTCATAGAATAGGTTAGTGGGGGCATTTTGGACCTTACCATAATAGGACAAATAGCCCCATATGGCCAGCCACTTTGGGAGAGGATAGGCTCAAGTTCATTTCATTATTCTCATCCACACTCTCTCTCTTGTTCTTCCCCAAATTCCTAGAGAGCAATCCCTAACAATTTTTCCACCAAATTTTTCCATTTCGCCACCAAATCTTCTTCTTTCCTTCTCCATTCTAGCCAAGGAGGAAGCTACCCAAGTTTGGGAGGATTCGGAGCTCGTTCGTGTCCTTTTGGAATCTCTACGTGTCGGTGTCGCTCCGGGAAGGCTTTTCTTCGATTCGATCTACCGGGAGGTATAAATCCCTTCTCCTTTTCATTTCCTCATGCATATAGGTCTATTTTGAAACCATAGAAATGACCCCCATGGTTGTATCTTCATTTGTGTCCATTTCGTGTCCATTTGGAGGTCATAGGAGTGTCCTTTGTGTTGTGGTTGTGTCCATGTGGGAAAACCCCAAATTTGGATACACTATGTGTTGTTGTTATGTATGAATGAATTATTACATGTTTAATCTCATATTTTTGTATTGGAGATATGTTCTATAGTGTCTCATATATATATATATATATATATATATATATATATATTAGTGTAGAGAGTGAGTTCTTGATATATTATGTTATATACTTGTGTTCTTTTGTCTCAAACTACCCAAATTCGTCATGATTTTTATCCACGTTTTTAATTTCAGCCCTAACTTAGAAATGTCATAACTTCTAGCTCAAAGCTCGGTTTAATCTCCCGTGTTTTTTAAAAGAAGCGTATTGAAGTTAGCTTTCCAAAAACATATATTAATAGGCCAAATTCTTTCTGTAACTTTCTGGAGAATTATTTGAGTGTCAGCTGTACGAAAGACAAACACGTTCTCGGTGTTTTCGCGATTTCGGGAGTTTCCGGAAACGAAAACGCGATCCGTTTGAAGTTTCGGAAAGCTAACACATAGATCTATAACATAATTTAATCCTAGATTTTAATTCATGCTGAGATGGTACAGTATTGATTATTAGTAGGAGTTACTATTCGGCATATGCATTTTGTGCACCCTTGTGTGTAATATAATGTTCTATTTGATTTTAACCCATGTTAATGTATATACATTATGTAATTAAATAGAGAATGCAAGCATAAGTAAATGTTTAAATAAATGATGTATGAGGTGTAAGTATCCTATCTAATGTAAGCATGTATAAGTATGGCTTGTAATGAATATGTAGGTTCCATAGTATGTAATGTATGGTGCATATAGTAGTGCAAGAGAATAAATGAATGATGAATGAATGCAAGCATGAATGTAATGTAATAATAGATGTAATGTATGCAATATACAAGTTAATGAGATGTAATGTTCTATGTTAACACAAATCCTATATTACCTCATGTACCCCTTACACTATGTAGACAGTATCATACTTGACACTTTGTTCACTTACACTTTGACACTCTTTGATATGTATACACTATGTATGCCCATTTAACCCTCACTTGCCCCTTTGCCATGTTCACATACACACACATAGTCTCTTAAATAAGTATTTATGAATACAGTTAACTTAGCTATGTATGTATATTATATATATATGTTAGCATATTGTGTTGTAATATATAAGTTTATATAACCATTTGAAATGTCATGATTATAGACCTAATGTTGAATACCAATATATGCATGTGTATATATGTGTAGACATATATAGTTTAAAGTAATAGATTACTTAGTGTATATCCAATGTGAATTCTTGCCTATTTGAATATTGAATAATTGCATGCTATATAGAGTTGGGTGTATGTTGGCTTGTATAGCCTTGTATTGATGTGTGCTTGCTAGGATAGTCTTGGTTAGGCCTAGTAAGACTTGCTGGGTTAGGACATGACCTAGTTTGACCTAGTTTGACTAGTGCAGTTGACCAGAGTTGACCAAGGGTTGACTTTGGCCTAGTTTGACCTAGATTCATGTAGAATGCATTGTAGTGCTTTATATTACCCTTCTGAACATGTTGTGACTTGTGCTGTTCCAATTAGGAGCCAGACATCTCTCCTCGGACAGTATCTTTACCTTGGACATTCATATATCAGGCGAGTACATTATCTGATCATTTTATATCCTACTTAGAATTATTTTTTGCATTAAATTACTTTACTTGTGCTGTTACGACATTATCACGGATTAGTACTATACAGATCTCGTACTCCTGTGCTTTCACCATACATGTACAACTTTTTAGTGTAGTTCATGTACAACTCTTTAGTGTAGATCATGTACAAATCTGTTCCGTTCACATGTGCTATCCTGTACTCTGACTCACTAGCCACTGTTAGTTCCTTACTTATAGTAGATATTTCTATTACAGTTCTCTCTCTCTGTTTACATACTGTATTCTTCAGCACCTGTATCTTACTTTACTGCATGATTATATTTTCTAACCTGCTATGAACTGTTGAGATGTAATGTGCTCGCTCCTGTCCTGACTGGACCTGTTGATAAATTTTACAGATAGCCTGGGATTGCCTGCTAGCCTAGAGGAGACACAGTAGAGGTTGTTTAGATAGTTATTTCATTTTGTCTGGAGTTGTATTTACTTGTGGATTACTGTATTTGAGTTTTGAGATGTATTTCTGGGATTATGTATCTTAGACACTTAGACTTCTATCTCCTGTATCTCTTTTGGATTTCATGTTTATCTATCTTTATCATTTTACCTTAGATTATGATTGAGTTGTACCTCTGTGTTGGCCTCCTTATGGAGAGTATTCATATTATGCTAGTTATAGTTCATGACCTAGAACAGCGTTCTACCGTCGATACTGCGGCGTAGGCTGGGCGTTGTTACGTACTCGTACCCTCACGGTGGGTGCGGGTCGTGACACGTTTTTAGTGGTGGCCCTTGCAGGTCGAGTTTATGTAGTGGTATTCAAACTAGAGTACCACTACAGCCTGCAGTAGGAATAGGATATATTTTGAAGGTACTCAATCACGGTTAGGTTTCCTTGAGAGATTCCTGGGACGACCCTTGAGAATCTTAGTTTAACTTCGATTTGAAATCTGTTTTTCCCTGATTTGATTTACCTTTACTTCCTGTTATTGAACTTAATTTTGATGGATTATTGTTGAATTTTGAATCTTGATGTTAGTGGTTGAATTTGAGTCTGTATTTTTATGATTTTTGATGGATTATTGTTGAATTTTGAATCTTGATGATAGTGGTTGAATTTGAGTCTGTATTTTTATGATTTTTGATGGATTATTGTTGAATTTTGAATCTTGATGTTAGTTGTTGAATTTGAGTTTGTATTTATATGTATATGTACATTTTTTTGGAATTAAGGTATAACCTGATAACATACTTGATAAGGACAGTGAGATCTATCTTCCTGACATTGATTTGATGGTAGCCGGATCTGAGATCTATCTTCGAAAATATTTTAGCTCCACTTAGTTGATCAAACAGGTCATCGATCCGGGACAGAGGGTACTTGTTCTTAATGGTGATGTTGTTCAGCGCCCGGTAGTCGATGCACATCCGTACAGTTCCGTCCTTCTTGGGCACGAACAAGACAGGTGATCCCCTTGGTGAGGCTCCATCTCTGATAAATCCAAGGGCCTTCAGCTCATCAATCTGGTCCTTCATCTCCTTAGCCTCCTTGGGGTTGACTCTGTAGTATCCTCAAGAAATAGGGGAAGATTCGGAAACTAGATCAATGGTGAATTCCACATCTCGATCTGGAGGCAATCCCGGAAGACTATCAGGAAAGACGTCCATGAATTCCGCTATAATAGGATGCGGAGGTCCGGGGTCTTCGGTGATAGAGGAGTAAGTAACACTCTCCATATCTTCCGGAGCTCGAGAGATTTCAAACTCCGGCTCTCCAGGTGGGCTGAAGACTACACATCCTCTGTGACAGTCTATCAGCGCATGCTGCTTACTTAACCAGTCCATTCCTAGGACTACATCATAGTTAGGTAAGGGCATCACAAATAAGGGTGCTAAGAATTTGTGTCCTGAGATAGTTATAGAGCAGTTACATGTCTCGGTGATGGGTATGGGTCCACCACCGGTCATAACTCTACATATCATCTTGTTAAACCCCGTAACTAGGTAGTGTGCAAAAATAAACTTTGATGATATAAAACTGTGTGATGCACCCGAATCAAATAATGCTAAAGCAGGATATGAATGCACATAAATGGAACCTGTGATGACATCAGCGGTGGGTTCCTGTTCTGGCTCTTGTTCGTCTGCCGTTAGGGCAAAGGCTCGCCCAGTCTTCTGTTGGTGTTACCCAAACTGTTATTGCTGAGTGGGTAGGGGAGCTTTCTGCGGTGTTGTTCCAGTTCGGTTGAATGCCGTGGGGCAGTCCTTCACTTGGTGGGTGGCAGACCCACAAACTAGGCAGTGTCCTAGTCTTTTCCTACAGATGTTCGCCTGATGTCCTGGCCTCTTGCAGAAATCACAGACTGGAATCTTCTGAGGCGCTCTGTCTTTGGTCCTTGCCTGATGGTGGTGGTGGTGGTGAGGAGGCCTGTTGTTGTTGTGGTTGGGCTTCTTCTGTTTATCCTGGAAATTGCTAGTTCCAGGATACTCTCTTTTTGAACGAACAGGCTGACTCTTCTCTATATCCTAAGCTCGTTTTAGGATCCTCGCGTAAGTCTTAGCACCGCATGAGATCACATGGGTGCGAATTTCTTCCCTCAGTCCATGCCCGAATCTTTCAGCACGATCCGCAGGGTCATCAACCAAATTTTTGGCAAAACGGCTAAGTTGGCCGAACTCTGCCGCATACTCTCCAACCGTCATGTTCCCTTGCTTCAGATTCTGGAACTGTCTTTCCATCTCCCGTAACTTTGATGTTGAAAAGAATTTCCTGCGGAACAACCTCTTGAAGGTGTTCCAGTCAAGCTGTCTGTCCTGAAGTCGGGGTTCATTCCGATACCAGGTGCTTGCTACATCTAGCAGTTGGAGTCCTACTGCTTTGACCTGGAGGTCATCTGGAAGTCGAGCGACGCTGAGAAGACGCTCCATGCTATCAAGCCATTCGTCGGCATAGATGATTCCTTCGGTTCCCTTGAAGGGTTGAGGGTCCATCTTATTGAATGTCTCAATATCGCCAACCTTAGCAGGCCTTGGTTCTGATTGAGCTGCTTCTCTTCCCTCGAGGGCAGCCATAGCCACGTTGTGGGCATTCTCTATGCCTTCTCTCATAATCGCAGTCTGTTCGCGATGAGCTTCAGTTTGTGCTCTCTGGGATTCAAACACTCCTCGTAGCAGGCCTACGAGGTCGGTGGGGTCCATTGGCACTGGTGGTACAACTGGAACGGGCGCTACCACAGGGGACTGCAGCTCAGTCCAGAAAGATGTAGGATCTGCCGTTTGAGCTGTAATAGTGTTAGCTCCATGGGGTGCTGGTACATTATAGGGACGATCGGTCAGCTGCCGAGGTGTAGGATCCGGACTTGGTTGGGGAGGTGGGGTGTGATCAGGGGATGATATCCCATCGCCAGCAGTGGTGGTCGTGTCTGTGGCCATACTCTGGGAGTTTTAGGATGCAAAACGTAAGCAAGGTAGCCTACCAGTCTATAACAAACAAAAATATTTATAATATATACTTCGGTGCTATGTTGTGACAAATTAATGTTTTAGTGTTCTAATTGCTTCTAGATATGTTCTCCTAAGTTGTTGATCAAAGACCTGCATGGGCCACCACTAAAAATATGTCACGACCCGATCCCAAATTGTTGGGTCGAATCGGATCATGCCCAGCCTGCACCGTTGTGAGACGGCGACAGTAAGCTGTTTCAACTTGCAGGTAATCTCAACAACAACTAAACATTTGTCACAACTTTAATATTTCGAATATTTAAAAACTTTAATTTGTCCAACACAGAAAGATACAACTGATAATAAGATACTGAAATAAGAGTTCAACTCCATCACAAAGGAAACTAGAACTAAACAACAACTGTCTAGATAGCCGGCTCATCAGCCTCGGGGTCAACATCCTCCAAGTGGGACTCTGGAAGCACCGCATGGTAAAGCACTAGATCATAATAGCTATTATATAATAGCTCAGTCTTATCAATGTTACCTATTGGGGGTGTGGGTTTTATAGGGGTGAGAGGCTGGGGGTTACGGGAAGGGAGGGGCGCTGCGGTTTCGGAAGAGGGAAGGGAAAGAGTCGGCTGTGAACGGAAAGGAAAATGAAGGGGAGGAGTACGTGTGAGAGAGAGAGAGAGAGAGAGAATGGGTTTTAAGAATGAGTTTAGGATATCATCCCTCAATGTAATTCTAACTATGTACTGCTGGACAAGTCTGATTGTAATATTGTGAACAATTGAATGAAATGGTTTTATTTGTCAAAAAAAAGAAAGGAAAAGAACATTTCTTTTCTTAAAAAGGAAATTATATATATATATATATATATATATATATATATATATATATATATATATATATATATATATATATATAAAGAGATCAGTATGTGGGTTTGGCTTCCGGAGGCTGGAGCTCCCCAACCCCTCGGTCTTGGCTGGTGGCAGCCAGCCGCCGGCAGTCCCCCCTCCCGCCGGGTGCTCCCCTCCGCCTACCCCGGCCTCCCTGGCCTTTTCTCTCGGCCGGAGTTATTCTGGCCGCCTCCCGCGACCGGCGTTTGCAAGGCGTGCGGCGGCACGCCCCCCTTCCCCTCCTTTCAGCGGCGGCGCCGCCGGAACCGCCGCCGACGGCGTCCTAGGCCGCCTCCAGCGCCTTCTCTCCTGGGCCCTCCGCCAGGCTTCCTCGGCGCCCCGCGCGCTGCTAGGCCTTTCCCTGACCCGCCGCCCCCCGGCGTCGTCACCCTTGACGTCGCGCCCGCTTCGGCTCGGACCGCACCCCCGCGCCCTCCCCTCCTTCCTCGCCTCCTCCGGACTCATCAGCGAAGCCCCTCCCGGAGGCCGAGGTCCTCCTACCCCAGCTCGGCTCCCTTCCTGACGCGCCCACAGCCGTGGCCGGGGTCTCCCTCCCCCTCCCCGAGCCCCAACCGCCTTCTTCCCTCCTAGCAGAGGCCCCCGCCCTTGCCCCTCCTGCCGCAGGAGCGGACATCCCGCCGTCTCATCCCTCCTTTCCGTCCGCAGATCCCCTTCCCCCGCCTGCCGCCTCAGCTCTGCTCCCCTCCTCCTCGGCCGGAGCGTACTGGCAGGATCCCGCGTCCAAGCGTTGGTACTGGGTCCCTTCCCAGGCGGCCGAGGAGCCCCCAGCTCAGTCACCCCCCTCCCGGCGCCTCCCCCAGCCGCCACTATCCCCGCCTCCGCCTCAGCTCCTTCACCCTCCGCCTCGAACGGGGCTTACTGGCAAGATCCCACCACCTTGAGGTGGTACTGGATCTCCGCCACACCCCCGGCGGCCGCAGCCCTCTACGGCTCTTCTTCCGCCGCGCAGTGAGCGGCGTACGCCCTCTCCCTGGGTGCTAGGCGCCACCTCTAGCACTACGCCTCCACGCGCCGATCGCTGCGGCTCCCCCTTCCGGCCGGAGTCGAGCTCCCCAGCGCGCGATCTCAGCTCGCCCGGATCCCCCCCTCCGCCGCGCGCGTCCCCCGCTGTGCCGCCTCCCCCTGCGTCAGGTGCCCCCTTCCGGCGTCTCCGTGCCCGCCTGACCCGCGGCCCGCTTCTCGCCGGCGCCCTCCATCTCCTCTTGGCAGCGTTTCGCTCCACCTCCCCTCGGGCCTAGCCGTCACCCGCCGAGGCCCCCGCCGGCGCGTCACCCCCCAGTGCCGATCCCCTTCTGGGATCGTTCCCTCTCGGCGGCTCTCGCTCCGAGTCTCCTCCGCCGCCGTGTCTCCCCCCTCGCCCGGTGGCGTCCCCCTCCCCCTCCGTCGGGTGTGGGCCCCGAGGCCTGCCCCCTCGGGCAGAGCGATTGGCCCGCCTCCCCACGCGTCTTGGGCCCCACGCCCCCCAGCGCACCCCTCGGGCCTCGTGCGCGCGTGGGTTTGCTCCCCTCGGGAGCCGCGTGCGCCTGCCACGTGCCCCCTCGCCCCGGGTTTCGTGCGTTTTCAATTTTCAAAATTTTGTGTTCCGTGTTTTGGTCTCATGCGTGGGACATGTTGTTGGTTCTGTGTTGCGTGTTTTGGTCTCTTGCGTGGGACAGGGTGGTGGCTCTGTGATGTCTGTTTCAGTTTTATTTCAATAAATCTTCCTTTAAAAAAAATAAAAAATAAAAAATAAAAAATATATATATATATATATATATATATATATATATATATATATAACCCTCTCTCACTCCTCTTTACTTCTAAAGTAGACCAAAATATCCCCAAATAAAGACAAAATCCCATGGAATCCTCACTGTAGATTCGTGGGCACTCGTCAAACAACTCTTCTCATCTACTCCTCTCCCCCTCTCCTCACAAACGAAAGAAAGATTTGTTCTCTATTTTTTGGCAGGGAAAAAAAAAATCAAGATTGAGAAATGGTGCTGGTAACAAAACAGTATCGATGCATGCACTCAGCGACATGCTTATGCATTAAAGGTCATCTGAGTGGAGATGCAATTTTCCTCGTATTTCAACATCTAAAATGGAATCCCAGACTAAGAGCATCTCCAACCCTATTGTGTGTTTGAAAAAAATGGTTGCCACATAGGAATAACAACCATTTTTTCCAAAAGTACTTCTCTAATGCAAATGTGAAATTAAGTGTGGAGTTGACATGGCAATGACATGGCAAAGACAATGTGAAGTTGGTTGTCTAGATCTAGACAATGCACTTCACAATGTCTTTATGTCCACATCATCATTTGTGAATAAAAATATTTATAAAAAAGAAGTAGAAGAGTAAAAGTTGTCTTGGAAGTTGTAAAAAATTATTTGTATTGTCTTCTCAATACTTTTGCATTGGAGATGACTTTTTAAACCCATTGTCATTTGTGAATATAACCTTGCCACCTATACAAGACATTGTCTTGTCCCTCATGCCACATAGGATTCACAACACAAAACAAGACAATAGGGTTGGAGATGCTCTAATTGCCTTGATGTCATGTGTCTGCAAATGGTTCGATGACATTGCTAAGAGGGTTTTAT
Organism: Iris pallida; assembly: GCA_029216955.1. Classification (NCBI taxonomy): domain Eukaryota; kingdom Viridiplantae; phylum Streptophyta; class Magnoliopsida; order Asparagales; family Iridaceae; genus Iris; species Iris pallida. The sequence goes on along the minus strand of JANAVB010033011.1, from coordinate 96,913 downwards.
GGAAGGAGTTCTGCCACACACGCGCCCCAAAGATGATGTTAGATCTTCAGTCCAGTGGAAGTCATAGGCCTCGTTTGGTTCGCGGAATGGAAGGGAAAGGAAATCAATTCCTTCTCATTTCCTTTCCTTTGGGAAACTTTAATTCCCATTGATTTTTCTTTCCGATGTTTGGCAATGCCAAGGAATTTGGAAAGGAAAGTGAATACCTTAATGTGGGAAAGTGATTCCTTGCTTGGATGGATGGAATCACTTTCCCCCCTAATTTTCCTTCCATTGGAAATCACTTTCCTTTCCTCCTCAATTCCTTGGACACCCAAACATAGGAAAGTAATCACTTTCCTTTCCCAACCCGAAGATTCCGCGAACCAAACGAGGCCATAGTGTTGATGGGAACTGGAAAGCTCTTGCGAAGCTTCTTGTTTATTGTTCAGGAAGCAGGAAGGGGGGTCTCTTTGATAGAATCCACGTACCTGGACACTTCGTCTATAGAACACGCTTTTCGAGAACTTCTGGAAAAAGTTTCCTTATTTCTCAGAGCATCTCCAACCCTATTGTCTTGTTTTGTGTTGTGAATCCTATGTGGCATGAGGGACAAGACAATGTCTTGTATAGGTGGCAAAGTTATATTCACAAATGACAATGGGTTTAAAAAGTCATCTCCAATGCAAAAGTATTGAGAAGACAATACAAATAATTTTTTACAACTTCCAAGACAACTTTTACTCTTCTACTTCTTTTTTATAAATATTTTTATTCACAAATGATGATGTGGACATAAAGACATTGTGAAGTGCATTGTCTAGATCTAGACAACCAACTTCATATTGTCTTTGCCATGTCATTGCCATGTCAACTCCACACTTTATTTCACATTTGCATTGGAGAAGTACTTTTGGAAAAAATGGTTGTCATTCCTATGTGGCAACCATTTTTTTCAAACTCACAATAGGGTTGGAGATGCTAAAACAGATGTCTTGTATGTTTCAGACCCTTGTGAGCATCTTGATCAAGGAGATGAAGGTGATGTTGGTTTCTTCCGTGGTCTCTTCAAGTCATTTTCTGTTTCTAGAGTTAGGAAGATGCTCATTGACAGGGATGCCAAACTCCATGTTACTGAGGTTGTCCGTATTGCAAGGCAAAGCTGTGGAACATGTTGCAAGCAAACATGGTTCCAAGGACTGCATTCAGCAGATTAGGTGCTTACGAAGATAGTGTGGAGTATTATGTATGCCTAAATGGTCATATGCTTGGACGATGTACTCTTTTACCCCTATCAGATTCTGAGGAGGCTTCTGAAGTAGAGTGATGCTTGGATATTGGATCAGTGGAGGCTATTTATTTTCAGCAGACAAGCATTTTGAGGATTGGATTCTTTTTGTGTTGTTGTAAGCGTGGTTGCTGCTCAAGAAAGATCATGTAGAAAGATTGTTGTATGTATCCATTCCCACCTTCTCATATGACATGACATTTAATATTATAGATGAACTTATCTTATCATTGTTCTGCAACCGTATAGATGGTGCTTGAGTTTATTAGCTTGTACATCAAACCACAGCTTTGTGTCCAAAATATATATACTTGTACATCAAACCACAGCTTTGTGTCCAAAATATATATATATATATATATATATATATAAAAACCAAGATTATATATATATATATATATATATATATATATATATATATATATATATATATATATATATATATTTGAAAACCAAGATTATATATATATATATATATATATATATATATATATATATATATATATATATATATATATATATATATAAAATATATATATATATAAAATATATATGTATATATATTAAGACTTAAAAGTCGGTTTTGAAAACCAAGATTAGGCTTGAATTCGAACACGGATTTGGGACGGGTCAAGCCAAACAAAAATTCAATAATTAATTAAAAATATGATTTTCCAAATTATAATAATAATAATTAGCAAACAAAATTTCCAATCAATTAAAATAATGAAACCGAAAATTACGGATTTTACACGTCTATTCGGGTGGTGCTAGCATTGGCAGCCAGTTTCGACTTGGAGGTCGAGCAGATGGATGTGAAGACGGCATTCCTCCACGGTGATCTTGAGGAGGAGCTATACATGGAGCAGCCAGAGAGATTCTGTGAGAAGGGCAAGTCACATTTGGTCTATCGGTTGAGAAAGAGCTTGTATGGTCTGAAGCAGGCTCCGAGGCAGTGGTACAGGAAGTTCGAGTTGTTTATGGGGGAGCATGGTTAGGCACGGACGACGTCGAACCATTGTGTATTTGTGAGGTATTTGCCGAGGATGATTTTATCATTTTATTGCTCTATATTGATGACATGCTATTAGTGGGTCGAAATGCTACTAGGATAGCGGAGTTGAAGCGCCAACTGGGCGCGGCCTTCTCTATGAAGGATTTGGGCGCAACAAAGACTATTCTTGGGAAAAAGATCAGCCGAGAGAGAGAGAGTGCAAGCTGCTACACTTGTCCCAAAGAAGTACATCCACCAGGTACTTCAGCGTTTCGGGATGGACGGGTCGAAGAAAGTGAGTTTCCCCCTTGCGGCTCACTTTAAGTTCTCTGAGGAGCAGTGTCCATCTACCGAGGACGAAAAAGAAGATATGAAGCGGGTTATGTCACCCCCACTTTCCTGAATAGGGCTAATATAATCATCTACATTTATTATTATTATTATTTAAATATTTATTTAAGTTATTAATATTAGTGTAATTATTTTGTGGTTAAATAATTAAAATTTAAAAATAAGTATTTGTGTACTATTGAGTTTTAATTTTATATATATATATATATATATATATATATATATATATTTTTTTTTTTTTGTACTATTGAGTTTTAATTATATATATATATATATATATATATATATATATATATATATATATATATATATATATATATATATATATATATATATATATATATATTGGGTGTCCTTTTTACTAGAGCTTAGGCGCGTGCGCCTAAGGAGGGGTTCGAACCCGGGCGACCCGCCCGGGGACCCTCGTCGCTACCAACACGCCACGACCCCGCGGATATATATATATATATATATATATATATATATATATATATATATATATATATATATATATATATATATATATATATATATATATAAAGAAAAAGAAAAAAAAGATTTCAATAAGAAATATTTATTAGTGGGAGTGCTAAAGGATTTATTATATAATTACATAATATGTGTATGTATGTATGTATGTATGTATATATATATATATATATATATATATATATATATATATATTTGGAACAAGGTAAATTGTTTCTGGAATCGCTCCCACTGGGATTCGAACTATATATATATGCTAATGACCTCTAGCCTGCGGCCCGAGTGGTCAGGAGTTCGAATCCCAGTGTGAGCGATTCCAGAAACAATTTACCTTGTTCCAAATAAATATATATATATATATATATATATATATATATATATATATATATATATATATATATATATAAGTCAAAATCAAAGAAAAAAAAGTCAAAATCAAACACAAACTCACCCCACCAACCAGCAACATAAGCGAACACACCCCCTTTTAAAAAACCGATCGAACCCGAGCCTCCTCCCTTCATATATATTCGTTAGAGAGAGAGAGAGAGAGAGAGAGAGAGAGAGAGAGATTTTTAGCAAAACCCTAACGCCGCCAACCCACACTCACGACCCTGCCACCTTTTCGACCACCTGGGCGACCACCACGACCACCGGAGGCCGCCAGCAATTGCCGGAATCGTCGCACGCGCGCACGTGAAACACATGGCCGCACAGCAGAATCGATTTCCAGGTACCCACCTTCTCCATCTTGTATCTACGCGTACACTCGATCAAATCGAGATCCGTAAAATTCTACGTGTAGATAACCCATACATCTTTAATCTTCTCTAAATAGTTCGTGCCGATTCGCATCATGTGCGACGAAAAACGAGTTCCAAAATCGAGAAAAAACTCAATTTTTTGGGTTTAGAAACTGTCCCGAAGCACTATGTTTGCAGTCGATTTGCGACCAGAATATTACGAACCTTGGAAAACCTTCTAAAGAGACTTGTAGACAACATATAGGAGATCAAAAACCTTCTTATAGATTTGATTTTCATGCATTATACAGAAAGTTATTTGTTTGTGAAGTTTGAGAAAAAACTGGTTTTTAAAATTGAATTTTTAGAAAAATTGTCCCGATACGACATCCATCCCGTCAATCCGGGCGACGTGGTCATGAACCGAAAGCATTGAAAGGTACGTATCGACTTCGTGGATGTGTGAGCTTTGACAGAATTTAAATTGGTCGCATGTGCGCGACAAATTTGATACGTATCCGTCAAAATTTACCGAATCGACCTTTTTTGCAAATTTGTCAATTACTTTGTGCACGTTCGTCATATCGAGACGAAACTTGTGCCAACATGACCGTATCATTTTTTTGGTCCTGTATATCAAGTTTGGTTCGAATCTGAGAAGGTCGACCGGAACGCTATTTTGGCAGGCCTACGAATGATCCAACGGGCGAATTTGTGCACGGCCCACCGAAATCCAACTTTGGATATATGGTTGGGTTCATCTCGTCAAACCAGACCTGTAGACATATAGTTTGATAACTTTAGAGACCGTAGGTTCTGGAACGCTTTTTGGTGCAAAGCATGTCTAACGGCGGACACCGTTTTGATCCAAAATTACCATTTTGCTATTGTGTCCAGAATTGGACTTATGGGTAGACGTTTTTAGCTAATTTGACCATTCTAAGAACTTTGGTAATGTCTATTTCAGTATTATGAGACTATTGTGCGAGTTGACCGTTCGTGGCTCATCGAGTGGTTTGTAGTTCGATTTTCTCAGCTCAGGACGGCATGCAAGTACATTCTCTGATAGTTTTCATTACTTTGATATCTACTATATCCGATTCAGTTGTAGTGATATACTTGATTCTTGACACGAGGATACACGGACTAATACATTAAATCTCGTCATGAGATGTCATTCCCGGTTTACCTGGTATATGAGTACATTATTCAATATTGTTTCCTGTACTTGTATAGACACCAATTTGGGAGTGGGATGGCCCCCTGCTCTTCGAATCCCGTGTCATGACCTGTCATGTCTGGAATCATTATACTACTCGAGGATGGGGAGTTATTAAAGGTTATGTGATCATTCATTACCCCTATTTGTTTATTACTTGTGCATAGCTCCACCCTCACCACACGTAGGGTGTAGCCTGACCTTATACTACTTGTGTATAGCTTTCCATTTTGGCCGGCCTGATCCCTATACTATTATACTACCTGTGCATAGCCGGTCAAATGGAATAGCCTGATCTTGACCCAAGCCGATCATATAACGCTCTAATATCTCATGGCACTTTCTTTTTATGTTTACATCATACCTCAGATTACTTTCCACTGTTTATATTCCAGTTTTATCTTATATCTCACACATGACATGATATCTAGTTCTCTTGTACTATTTTACTTTCAGTCATGATATTTCATCTTGTATTTCATTATAATTGTCTCTTATAGTATTTATCAATTCACATGGAACTATTATTAGCGTTTGTACTTGCTCATATCCTGACAGGATAACCCCCGTTGTTTTTTAGAGGATTTAGATGCAAACTGCCCGACCTACTACGGATTTGGCATAGATGGAGCATACGACCAGGACCAGCTTGTGGACCCGGTGCACATAGAGGACGCACAGCCGGTAATGACTTCGTTTAGCTAGATTTTGTCTGAATTATATTCTAGCTTGATACTTTAAGACTTTTAGTATTTATTTGGAATCTTGTGTTGTGTCTTAAATTTTGAACTTGTGATTGTGACTCAGAACTATTTCAGACTATTTATTCATTTTGTTTCTTTATCATATTCTTGCCTATCTTCCTTAAATTTATGTGATTGAGTTGTATTTATATTCCTCCGTACGGAGATGACAGGTTATATTATTGTGTCTTAGATTCTATATATTCTGTATGTCCTTTACAGCGTTCTACCACCGATACTGCGGTGTAGGCTGGACGTACCCACGTGCTCGTGCCCCTAAACAGGGTGCGGGTCGTGACACGTTTTTATGGTGGCCAATGCAGGTCAGAGTCGCAACTAGTGCGATTTCGTAATGGTGCTCGACTAAGAGTGCTAATTACGAGCCTGCTGTTAGGATATAGGTTCTAGGTTATGAGAGGAGTTACTCAATCACATATTAGGAAAACTCCAATCTTTTGCTTATCAAGACAACTCTCCTTGTATTTTGAAATAAATTGTCCTTCCTTGACGATATCTTATCATGTGTCATATAGATCTCTTTGCTTAGGACTTTTGAGAGATTCCTGTGACGACCCTTGGGAATCTTGTTTTGAACGTCAATTTGAAATCATTTCCTCTTGTTTTTCTTCACCCTTGCTCCTTGTTATTGAATTTGATATTGATGGATCATCGTTGATTTTGATTGTCATATTGAGATAAATTTTATGGCCCGAGTTAAGATATCTTTTGATAACATATGTTGACGGAATAACAGGGAAGATAAAATGTCTACTTGGTTATGGAACCTATAGTTTATCGCAGCTATATTAGCCGACGTGGCGGAAACGTAGAGACCTGACTTCGGATGTACATATCTTGGTCATGAGATTTAAGATTTTTCGCAGCTATACTAGTCGACGTGGTAAGGATTCCAGACGATATGATTATAGAGGTGCATACCTAGTTATGGAATCCACCGTTTATCGCAGCCTCGCTTACTGGCGTGGCAAAGATTCTGAGTATCATGATTTAGGATAGACGTGTATGATTATCAGATTGTATCTTGAGAAGGGTCCTAACATGTCATCTCTATCATTGCACTTTTATTATTGTAGATTCTGTTCCATCCTCAATTAGCTTAGGAGTTGGGATAGTTTCAGTTATTTAGTCCAGATCCTTGTAGAGTCTCATTTCATTATAGGTTCTTCGCAGTATGATAGCTTGGTGACTTGCAATTAGTTTGTGTCCTTGAGTATTGTGTTAATAGTTTAGAGCATTGTTAGGAAGTAATGCATATGATTTTTGCAAATTAAATATAGATGAGAACCTTAGAGTGATTAATAAGTATTAAGGTAGGAGTTGCACCAGGTGCCAGAATAGGAGGAGTACCCTAGTAGCAATAGCCAGAGTATTTCAAGTGTTATAGAGGTTTAGGCACCAACATTTTAAGTGACTAGTTAGAGGAGGGACATGAGTAACTTAGTATAGAAGTATCATCCAAGTATCATATAGATGAGTTAGTGCCTTGTGTATACGGCGTCAAGACTTGGGTAGACAACCTAAAGAGAGTATCCTAGATAGACGAATGTTCTTCCGTGATTTTGATTTTTGGAGCGTCAGAGATATCAATCTCTAGAAACTTCCTTCATGAGTTTGTAGTAGACAAAATTATCTTCATTTTGATATATCATGCCCCACTCAAACTCGTTCTCTTGTACTATCTTTGTATCGCACAACTTTCGGATCAATTTAGGCCATTGACCATTCCCACTTTTATTTATGATTATCATATGCACATTGCCATGTCTTTTTAATTTAGGAGCACAAGACTAGTTGTTTTCTCAAAACCAACTTCATATGCATGATCTAGACAAGACACCCTACGCCCATGACCTTCGTGTCCCACTCAGGTACAACATCTTGTGTTTTATTTTATCACATGACTTTCCTGACACAAGACCCAATCTTGATTCACCCTACGAAGTCACTTTTATTTTCGACTCAAATTGGGGGCACCATTTCGACCCAAACTTGTTGACCCAAATATGGACACGACCCACATTAAGCCTACTACCCACATAACACTTGTGTCCCATTCAACTGAGCCCCACATGCTACTTATTTACCCGCATTCATTTGAGGAAGACAATAGAAGGTAGTATCCCATAAGTGTAGTATAGTATACTGGATAGAGTGTGCCAGTAAGTTGAGATCTTCATGGATCACAAGAGCTTGAAGTACGTATTCACCTAGAAGGAATTGAACATGAGGCAGAGGAGGTGGCTTGAACTGATGAAGGACTTCGATATCTCTTTGCAGTACCATCCATGCAAGGCCAACGTAGTTGCAGATACCTTGAGCAGGTATCCAGTCGCTATGTATTTGACGGTAGATCGTCATCTATTGGCTGATTTGGAAAGGTTGGGTATCGAGGTGATCGTTCTGAGTATATAGATTCAGATGTGGGGTTTACAGATTCAGTCTGCGTTGATGGACAAAGTCACATCAGCACAGTTTGATGACGTGATCCTGAGGAGCATCCGGGAGTAGGTGTAGGCAGGATTGCTAGACGATTTCTCTATAGCCGAAGATGGGTCGCTGAAGCACGGTACTAGATTGTGCATTCCGAGTGGAGAGCTTCGGAAGTAGATTCTGCAGGAAGCGTATCGTTTTCAGTACTCTATGCATCCTAGAGCCAACAAGATGTACAAAGACCTGAGGGAGCACGTATGGTGGTATGGCATGATGCGAGAGGTAGCTCAGTTTGTATCTCGATGCTTAGTGTGCCAGCAGGTGAAAGCCGAAAGACAGAGGCCAGGGGGTCTGCTTCAGTCACTACCTATTCCAGAGTGGAAGTGGGAGCACATCACTATAGACTTTGTATGTCCAATTTCCACGATCTCCAAGAGGGAAAGACGCAATTTGGGTCATCGTTGATAGATTGACCAAATCGGCCCACTTTTTGTCTTTCAAGGTGGGACTGTCTACGGAGAAGCTGGCAGAGATGTATGTGCGACAAGTAGTCAGATTGAGCATAGTCTCGGATCGGGATAGTCGTTTCACTTCCCACTTCTGGAGGAGTTTGCATACTAGCTTGGGTACCCAGCTCAAGTTAAGTACCGCGTATCACCCCCAGACGGACGGACAGTCAGAGAGGACCATCCAGACACTCGAGGATATGCTTCGCACTTGTGTGTTAGACTTCAGGGGATCTTGGGAGGACCATCTTCACTTGGTAGCGTTTGCCTACAACAACAGCTATCAGGCCAGTATAGAGATGTCGCCATTTGAGGCTCTATACGGATGGAGATGTCGCACTCCTTTGTCATGGGACGATGTCGGCGAGAGAGTTTGACTTGGCCCAGAGATGGTGGTGGATGCAGTAGAGAAGGTTAGGTTGATTAGGGATAGACTTCGGGTGGCTCAGGATAGACAGCGGCATTGGGACAATAGCTACCGGAGATCGTTAGAGTTCGAGGTTAGTATCGGTTTTTCTGTTTGTGCATGTTTGCTTTAGAGCCTGGTATTGAGTCTTGTTTCACTACCAAAATAAGTCATATCAACGACGTATTTAGCGACTCCAAGATAAAACGTCGCTAATTTTTAGGGGTTTAGCGACGTTTATCGAAGACGTCGCTGTTTATCGCCAACAGCGACTAAAAGCGACGTCTAGCGGCTACAATTTGTTAAATGGGAATCTGCGTCGCAAGTTCGTCGGTACACGTCGCTGATATAGCGACGTGTAGCGACGCATTTTAAGTAGCGTCGCCGTTTATTAAATATCAGCGACGTTTAGCGACGGCTGAGAAGGACGTCGCTAAATGTTTCATATAGGCGGCGAGGGTTTCCTTTTCGATCATTCACAAATCCCCCCCCCCAATTTTTTGTGCGCTCCTCCTCCGCGACGCTCCTCCGGCGATTTCCCTCCTCCGGCCTCCTCCTCCGCGGCGCTCCTCCGGCCTCCTCCCTCCTCCGGCCTCCTCCTTCCTTAGGTAGCTCATCCTCAGGTGATCCCCTGTCCCCGCTTCCCAGTTTTTTCTCGTCTTCTAGCTCTCTCTCTCGCTTCTAGTTCGTGTCCACGAGAGCGTGGACTCGCTGCGAGGGACACGAGACTCACAGTGGACTCGCTGTGGGGGACACGAGAGCGTGGACTCGCTTCTAGTTCGTGTGACACCTATTTTATTAGTTTGGACACGTCGTGTCCCACTATGTGGACACGAGACTCACAGTGTGACACCTATATACTGATACTGGGAGTTTTTTGGGCATATCAACTGTCAATTTGATGTTTTGTTTGGATTCGAATTCTAATTTAGGATTCGAGCCCTATTTACTGATACTGGGAGTTTTTTTTGGTCATTTTCAGGGTTTTGAAATGATGAATAAATTGACTAATAATTATTATCGAGCCCTATAAAATTTTAGCTATGTCACGAAGGATGGATACTAATCCTGTGAATGAGTTTTCTCCTAAGTATTCTCGACAGTTGAGTATGATTTAGCTCACTGACATTACTGAAATATGGAATGATTAGTGTAGGGTATGTTGGTCAGGTTTTGGCAGAGTTGGGATATGATAGTATGCATGTTACAATTAACAAGGAATGCTGTTGACACCAAATGTTGCACGACAGGTTACTTGAGTAACCTGGAATGTTTTACCTACTGAAACAAATGGTTTGGGCAAGGGTGTGTATAGGTTTGGAAAAATGGTGAGATACACCAAGTCAGACACTGTCCCTACAGTCATTCGACTGGCGAGGTAGAAATCTATGTACGACATTTGCTATAAGGACTTTGCATTAATCTACGGTACGACATCGTGATCAGGACATAGTCCCTGCAGCCATTCGACTGGCGAGACAGAAACTATGTAGCCGTAGATAAAGTTGACTGTCCTCCGACCCTCATCCCTCGGCAATGATGATACGACAACCTATCACTATATCTTATATAGTAGTACATGATGTCTTAGTATTACATTATGTGAGTTCATCTTGATTCTGTTACATTCTTCAGATACTAGATACGATAAGAACATATACTACACCATATGTACAGAACATAGATGATTCACACTAATGTATGCTAGAATGAATTTTGGATTGTGTTCTGAGCCATTCGTTCCCATACTTGGCAATTAAGTTGTGGACCATTATGTTTGACATTGTTGTTACAAATTTTCATATATCTGTGTTGATTGATGAGATTGTGTTTCAAACGTGTTCGTGATTGTGTGTATCTGTGTTGTTTGATACTGTGTTCGTGATACACACCGTCGTTGTTGTAACAAATGGTGTAGGGGATGCTGCAATTGCTACAAATGCTGCAGGGGATGCTGCAATTGATGTATTTTTTTTTTATTTTTTTTCAAGATTAGCGACATTCAGCGACTCTCAGCGACGTCCAGAGCCATGGTGGAGGAGAGGAGAAGGAAGATGCCTTTGGCTGAGAGAGTCAAATAAGAAGAAGGGAAGTATGGAGGAGCAGATGGGTCCAGAGCCATGGTGGAGGAGAGGAGAAGGAAGATGCTTGATCAGACTTGAGGTGGAAAAGTTGTGACGTTGATAGCGTGAGAGAGGGAGGGAAGTGGCTGCATGCCTTTGGCTCACTCGAGCGGTATTTGTCCTCCGACCCTCATCCCTCGGCAATGATGATACGACAACCTATCACTATATCTTATATAGTAGTAGATGATGTCTTAGTATTACATTATGTGAGTTCATCTTGATTCTGTTACATTCTTCAGATACTAGATACGATAAGAACATATACTACACCATATGTACAGAACATAGATGATTCATACTAATGTATGCTAGAATGAATTTTGGGTTGTGTTCTGAGCCATTCGTTCCCATACTTGGCAATTAAGTTATGGACCATTATGTTTGACATTGTTGTTACAAATTTTCATATATCTATGTTGATTGATGAGATTGTGTTTCAAACGTGTTCGTGATTGTGTGTATCTGTGTTGTTTGATACTGTGTTCGTGATACACACCGTCGTTGTTGTAACAAATGGTGTAGGAGATGCTGCAAATGCTGCAGGGGATGCTGCAAATGCTGTATTTTTTATTTTTTATTTCAAGATTAGCGACGTTCAGCGACTCTCAGCGACGTCCAGAGCCATGGTGGAGGAGAGGACAATGAAGATGCCTTTGGCTGAGAGAGTCAAATAAGAAGAAGGGAAGTAGGGAGGAGCAGATGGGTCCAGAGCCATGGTGGAGGAGAGGAGAAGGAAGATGCTTGATCAGAACTTGAGGTGGAAAAGTTGTGACGTTGATAGCATGAGAGAGGGAGGAAAGTGGCTGCATGCCTTTGGCTCACTCGAGCGGTATTTGTCCTCCGACCCTCATCCCTCGGCAATGATGATACGACAACCTATCACTATATCTTATAGTAGTAGATGATGTCTTAGTATTACATTATGTGAGTTCATCTTGATTCTGTTACATTCTTCAGATACTAGATACGATAAGAACATATACTACACCATATGTACAGAACATAGATGATTCACACTAATGTATGCTAGAATAAATTTTGGGTTGTGTTCTGAGCCATTTCGTTCCCATACTTGGCAATTAAGTTGTGGACCATTATGTTTGACATTGTTGTTACAAATTTTCATATATCTGTGTTGATTGATGAGATTGTGTTTCAAACGTGTTCGTGATTGTGTATCTGTGTTGTTTGATACTGTGTTCGTGATACACACCGTCGTTGTTGTAACAAATGGTGTAGGGGATGCTGCAAATGCTGCAAATGCTACAAATGCTGCAGGGGATGCTGCAAATGCTGTATTTTTTTTTCAAGATTAGCGACGTTCAACGACTCTCAGCGACGTCCAGCGACGACGGTAACGTCGCTAAGTAAGTATCACAACATCACTAACTGTGATGAATACCGTCGCTGATCGTCACTAAACGTCGCTATGTAAGACGTCGGTAAACGTTGCTATATGTCAGTACTATAGCGACGTAGCTAAGTCGCAGAACGTCGCCATTTGGCTCTCAAGCCAGGTCAGCATCGATGCATGTCAAGTCGCTCAACGTCGCTAGGTTGCGTCGGTAAATGATGACGTTTTACGTCGCTGGTAGTCGCTGAATTAGCGACGTGTCCGCGTCGCTGAGTGTCATCGCAATAGCGTCGTATTGCGACATTTTATTGTTTAGCGACTAGGTTAATCGCGACTACGTGCAAACGTCGCTAAATACGTCGCTAATCGATATTAGCGACGTATTTTCCCTATTTAGCGACGTCCTGAGGCGTCGCTGATTTGACAGATTTTAGTAGTATTTTGTGTCTAGGTTGGCGATATGGTGTTCCTGAGGATTTCTCCGACACGGGGCCCGATTCGTTTTGGCCGAGACGGAAAACTTAGTCCGCGCTTCAACGGAGCTTTCACTATTCTTGGAAGGGTCGGTGTAGTAGCCTATCGACTAGACTTGCCGCCTACGTTCGAGGGAGTTCATAACGTGTTCCATGTGTCGCAGTTGAGGTGGTACGTGGCATTCCCTAGTCACGTATTGGATCACTTCGAGTTAGAGGTGGGGCCTACTCTCCGCTATCCAGAGCAGCCCGTGGAGATTCTGGATCGTCGGGAGAAGATCCTCCGGAACGAAGTTATTCCTTTGATTCGTGTCGCATGGAGGCATCTCTTCTATTATAATACTGCTTAGAACGGATTTAAATTTTATTTAAAAAAAAGAAAATATATTCAACCAAAATTAATCTTCACACAATTTTGAAAAAAAAAGTTTAGGGGATAATTTTGTTAACATAGATTCATTATAATTTTTTTTTGATTTATTTGGTGAATTATTTGATTATTTGGAGAAATCTTTTCGATTTTGTGAATAATTTAATTATTTAGAAAAATCTTTTTAATTTAAATGGAAAATATTTTTAATTTATTTGCTGAATTATTTGATTATTTGGATAAACTTTTTTGACTTATTTGGAGAAATATTTTTCATTATTTGATTATTTGGAGAAATATTTTTAATTTATTGGTGAATCTTTTAATTATTTTTCAAACTCTTTATGATTTATTTGTGAATTATTTGATTTCTGAAAAAAAAACTTTGGAAAATCTATACTATTATAGTGTGGCTTAAATACTAATTTATTGAGTATAGGTAATAGTCAACTACTTCCGATGACATAAAAAATCATTGGAAAAATCTATACTTTCACCGACAATATTTAAGTTCCCTCGTAAATGCAAATTTATTTCCGACAATGTCTAGGGTTTCTCACAAATAAATCCTTATTTATGACAAACTATAATTGTCGTCACAATTAGGCCACTATTTACGACGGAGCATATTTGTCCTCAGAAATAATGATACTTTTTTCGAGAAAAAAATTCTGGTCGGAACTAGTTTTGGCGCCAACAACTCCCTCCAATCATTGAGTAATTACGACAAAAAAATAGATTTTTTCCGAGCGAACATTATTAGTCGGAAATAATATGGACTTTTATGAGATACTTCCGACGGAACAAATTTCTTTGTTGTAAATACTGCTTTTTCCGAGAACCCTCGTAAATGTTTGTCGCAAATGAGGGTTTTTTTTTGTAGTGATAGTGAATCCCTTCATGTAGGCGTTATGAATGGATATTCCATTGCCGATAATTCCTAGGATCACCGGTGCTTTATGTCTGAATATGCATTATCCTCGAGCTTTCCATATAAGCCCACATGATCGCGGCTCCTATCCGAAACGTCTCAAGAGCTTGTGGATCTTGCAGCCAGTGTTGGATCAGGGAAAAATTTTAATTATGTTATCATCCACTCGCAGCCCGACTGGACTTCCAAACCAGATTGCTCTGGTCGTTTTGCAATACAGAAACAAGTGATTAGCGTCTTCCACGTGGGTTTGGCAAAAAGGACATAATGGGTTAATCATCGGAAGCCTCTTGTTAATGGAAACTAAGAGTGGAAGGGCATTATTCCAAAGCCTCCAGATAAAAGTTTGCACTCGAGGAGAGATATTCGTCATTTTCCAAAATTTTTGCCAGTAAGGAGGGATAATAGAAGTTGATGAGCTGCTTGGTACTTGGCGACGAATTTCTTCGTACATGGACTTAGAAGAAAAGATACCTGACTTTGTATTGGTCCAGATTAGAATATCAGGGCCATCTCCTTCATGAAGTTTAATATCAGTAATTGCCTTCGCTTCCATGGGGGAGAAGAGAGTATTTATGAGCGAGAGCTTCCACATTCTACCGATAGGGTCCATCAAATCTCTAACCATCTTTGGCATGTTCGGACTCTCGTGATTAATCGAAACTCTATACCCGGGGATACCTAGCACCCATGGATCCGCTGTGATGTCAACCCATCCTCCTCGAATTTTCCAGCATACATTCCCATCCAAAAAGCGCCGAAGATCTAACATACTCGACCAAGTCGGAGACGATCGTGCACGTTTTGAAACTTGCCATATATTTCTGTTCTGAAGATAGACACCACGGAGCAATCTAGACCAAAGTTGATCTGGATGAGCGAGGAATCTCCATAGGAGTTTGCCGACCAACGATAGATTAACCCAAGCTGGGTTCTTGAACCACATTCCTCCTTCCCTCTTCGGTTTTGTGAACCTATCCCAGGCCAAGAAATGCATCTTCTTCTTGGTGGCATCATGTCCCCACCATAAGGTTCTCTGAAGAGATCGACCCCAACTTGAACGAGATATCTCTAGGGATTTTGTGCACAGCCATGTAATAGATAGGGATAGACTCTAGTGTGGATGTGATAAGAGCACTCCTACCTGCATGAGACAGGTATTTGGATTTCCACCCCTCTAGTCAAGTGGTCACCTTTGCCAAAAGGTCATTGTACGAGGAGATGCGGTTCTTCGGCTTAAGCAGACTGTGGCCAAGGTACTTGTCATTGCCGTCCATCCTTGATACTTTAATAAAGGAAGCAAGTTGCTGGTGCTCACTAGCAGATACACGACTGCTAAAATGGATACTTGACTTCACGTAGTTGATCTCTTGGTCCGACCAAGCCGAGAATGTGGTGAGGATGGAACTTGCTATTAATAAGGAAGCTTGAGAAGCCTGCCCAAAAATAAGCACATCATCAGCAAATAACAAGTGAGAAATGGATGGGGAGTGCCGGTTTATCCGAATGCCGTGGTAGAGATCCTGTTGTTCGTAGCAGTAGAACAGACGGGATAGCACCTTCGCTCAGAGAATAAATATATACGGGGAGAGTGGGCACCCTTGACGGATGCCTCTCTTCGGGGTGAAGAAACCCTCCGGAGCACCATTGATCAGTATAGCAAACGAGGCGGATGTAATCCACTGCATAATTAGCATGTTGGCATGATTACTGATCCCCATTCCATTCAAAACTTTGCTGATAAATGGCCAAGCTCGAGTCGGTCATAGGCTTTCGCCATATCAATCTTGGGTGCGAATGCGTTTCTTCGAGTTGGAAAGGATTTCATCGAAACCATGAATAGAGGCGGCAAGAAATCAAGGGTTAAATATGTGACAAGAAACTTTGATATTACTTCTTATAGGTAATATGTCAAAGTAATGAACATAATATGTGGTTGGTCCAAAAAATACTGATGTTGAAAGTGGAACACCAAGGATAAATGTAAGTCAAAATTAGAAGGCATGCCATCATCGCTTAGGAAACTAATTAAAGAGTATTAGTGGTCTAAGAATATTAATTTTGAGACGCCAAGAGACCTTTCTTCACCAAGGAAACAAACATGGTGATGTCAGAAGAGAATGCTTCTGAAAGAAAGCTGAACGAAGGAAATTAAAAAAAAAAAAAATACTTGCCAAGGAAAGGTCGGATGAAGCAAGGAACAAAGTGTTTGGATTAAATCAAACTCTCCGTCAACATATTGAATTAGTAACAAGGTTGGAGAAAGGGGAAAAAAAAAAGAGAGAGAGTCTATTTTAGCATGCTTTTTTAGGTCTGATGTAGAACTTTAGTCAGTCATCCTCATAACTTGAGTAACCATTTCAACTCCCAGAAGATGCTGTTAAATTCTTATTTGTGTGATAATCACACTTCTAAACCTTTATGACTTTGACAATGTCAATTTCTTATTCTTGGTCACCTTGTCACAATCTATTAGTATGCTGTGTATTTTACCAATGCTGTCTAGAACCAAAATGGAAAGATAGTACCTATACGGATAAGGACATAATATAGATACGTATCCAGGTACGGATACGAATGTAGTATAGATACGTATTCAGATACAAATACGATATGTGTTGGGAAAGAAGCATGAAAACTTTTTCCCAAACTACAGAGTACCTGCGAGAGAACCGAGCAATACAACGCACGAATCAAACATCAAACACAATCCATGCATACACAGAGAATTTTTGACGTGAAAGACATTTGCGGGAAAAACCACGGGACGATCGGAGTCCAACCCTTGAGAAGCCTTCACTAATGAAATAAAGGAGTACACCCTCTACAAACTTCTCCCGATCCAACACGGATCCCCACAACACTTGGAAACAAGAATAATTGATTACAAGGCTACCAAGATACGTACATCCGAAATCAGGTCTCTACGTTTCCGCCACGCCGGCTAGTATAGCTGCGATAAACTCCAGGTTCCATAACCAAGTAGACATTTTATCTTTCCTGTTATTCTGTCAACATATGTTATCAAAATATATCTTAACTCAGGCCTTAAAATTCATCTAGATATGACAATCAAAATCAACGATGATCTATCAATATCAAATTCAATAACAAGGAGCAAGGGTGAAAAAAAAACAAGAGGAAATGATTTCAAATTGACGTTCAAAACAAGATTCCCAAGGGTCGTTACAGGAATCTCTCAAAAGTCCTAAGCAAAGAGATCTATATGACACAAGATAAGATATCGTCAAGGAAGGACAATTTATTTCGAAATGCAAGGAGAGTTGTCTTGATAATCAAAAGATTGGAGTTTTCCTAATATGTGATTGAGTAACTCCTCTCATAACCTAGAACCTATATCCTAACAACAGGCTCGTAATTAGCACTCTAAGTACAGCACCATTACAAAATCGTACTAGTTGCGACTCTGACCTGCATGGGCCACCATAAAAACGTGTCACGATCCGCACCCTATTTAGGGAAGCACGTGGGTATGTCCAGCCTACGCCGCAGTATCAGCGGTAGAACGCTGTAAAGGTCATCTACAATATATAGAATCTAAGACACAATAATATAACCTGTCATCTCCGCACGGAGGAATATAAACACAACTCATTCACATAAATCTAAGGAAGATAGGCACAAATATGATAAAGAAACAAGATTAATAAATAGTCTGAAATAGTTCTGAGTCACAATCACAAGTTCAAATTTTAAGACACAACACAAGATCCCAAATAAATACTACAAGTCTTAAAGTATCAAGCTGGAATATAATCCAGACAAAATCTAGCTAAACTAAGTCATTACCTGCTGTGCGTCCTCTATGAGCACCGGGTCCACAGGCTGGTCCTGGTCGTAGGCTCCATCTATGCCAAACTCGTAGTAGGTCGGCCGGGCAGTCTGCATCTAAATCCTCTGAAAAACAACAGGGGTTATCCTGTCAGGATATGAGCAAGTACAAACGCTAACAGCAGTTCCATGTGAATTGACAAATACTATAAGAGACAATTATAATGAAATACAAGATGAAATATCAAGACTGAAAGTAAAACAGTACAAGAGAACTGGATATCATGTCATGTGTGAGATATAAGATAAAACTGGAATATAAACAGTGGAAAGTAATCTGAGGTATGATGTAAACATAAAAAGAAAGTGCCATGAGATATTAGAGCATTATGTGATCGGCTTGGGTCAAGATTAGGCTGTTCCATTTGATCGGCTATGCACAGGTAGTATAATAGTATAGAGATCAGGCCGACCAAAATGGAAAGCTATGCATAAGTAGTATAAGGTCAGGCTACACCCTACGTGTAGTGATGGTGGAGCTATGCACAAGTAATAAACAAGTAGGGGTAATGATCCCATTACCTCTAATAACTCTCCATCCTCGAGTAGTATAATAATTCCAGACATGACAGGTCATGACACAGGATTCAAAGAGTAGGGGGCCATCCCACTCCCAAATTGGTGTCTATACAAGTACTGGAAACAATATCGAACAATGTATATACTAGGTAAACCATGAATGACATCTCATGACGAGAATCAATGTATACTAGTCCGTGTATCCTTGTGTCGAGAATCAAGTATATAACTACAACTGAATCGGATATAGTAGATATCAAAGCAATGAAAACTATCAGAGAATGTACTTGCCTGCTGTCCTGAGCTGAGAAAATCGAACTACAAACCAGTCAATGAGCCACGAATGGTCAACTCGCACAACAGTCTCCTAATGATGAAATAGACATTACCAACGTTCTTAGAATGGTCAAATTAGCTAAAAATGCCTATCCATAAGTCCAATACTGGACACAGTGGCAAAATGATAATTTTGGATCAAAACAGAATCCGTCGTTGGACCCGCTTTGCACCGAAAAGCATGCCAGAATCTACGGTCTCTAAAGTCATCAAACTACATGTCTACAGGTCTGGTTTGACGAGACGAATCCAACCATATATCCAAAGTTGGATTCCGGTAGGCCTTATGCAAATTAGCCCGTTGGATCGGGTCGTGGGCCCGCCAAAATAGCGTTTCGGTCGACCTTCTCAGATTCGGACCAAACTTGGCGTACAGGACCAGAAAATGATACAGTTCTATTTTCTGATACAGTTCTGTTGGCACAAGTTTCGTCTCGATATGACGAACGTGCACAAAGTAATTGACAAATTTGCAAAAAGGTCGATACGGTGAATTTTGACGGATACGCATCAAATTCGTTGCGCACACGCGACCAATTTGAATTCCGTCAAAGCCCACACGTCCACGAAGTCGATACGCACCTTTTGATGCTTTCGATTCGTGACCACGTCGCCCGGATTAACGGGACAAACGTCGTATCGGGACAATTTTTCTAAAAATTCAGTTTTGAAAACCAGTTTTTCTCAAACTTCACAAACAAATAACTTTCTGTATAATGCATGAATATCAAATCTACAAGAAGGGTTTTGATCTCCTATATGTTGTCTACATGTCTCTTCAGAAGGTTTTCCAAGGTTTGCAATATTCTGGTCGCAAATTAACTGCAAACATAGTGTTTCGGGACAGTTTCTAAATCCAGAAAATCGAGTTTTTTTTCTCGATTTTGGAACTCGTTTTTCGTCGCACATGATGCGAATCGGCACGAACTATTTGGAGATTCGTAGAATTTTACGGATCTCGATTTGATCGAGTGTACGCGTAGATACAAGATAGAGAAGGTGGGTACCTGGAAATCGATTCTGCTGTACGGCCGTGTGTTTCACGCGCGTGCGTGCGACGATTTCGGCAATTGCTGGCGGCCTCCGGTGGTCATGGTGGTCGCCCAGGTGGTCGGGAAGGTGGCAGGGTCGCGCGTGTGGGTTGGCGTCGTTAGGGTTTTGCTAAAAATCTCTCTCTCTCTAACGATTATATATGAAGGAAGGAGGCTCGGGTTCGATCGGTTTTTTAATTTGGGGGGGGGGGGGGGCGTTCGCTTATGCTGCTGGTTGGTGGGGTGAGTTTGTGTTTGATTTTGGCTTTTTTTCTTTGATTTTGACTTATAGGTTTTATATATAATATATATCAATATATATATATTTTTTAACAAAATCACATTTTATTGAAAATCTAAAGGGGCTCTAAAGGAGCATTACAAACAGGTGCAGGGCCAGAAGACAAAAGGGCCCTGTAAAACAAGATAAGACACTTCAAAAAGGAGAATTCGAAATTCCAGAATTTCGAAACAACCAAAAATTTTGCAATGCAACAAAATTTCGTAGTTTTTCGAAATTTCGAAAACCAAATTTTCAAAAGTTGTGGGTCCGTTGACCGCAGCAACGGGAGGCCCTGGGGGGGTGGGAACGCAGCCCGATGGGGGGTGGGCACTCTGCCCTAGGGGAGGGATATATATATATATATATATATATATATATATATATATATATATATATATATATATATATATATATATATATATATGTTTTTTTCCTTAATAGCCGGAATTAGAAAAGACGCTGATGCGGCACCCAGCACGCGAGGACCGAGGGGGGAGGGGAAGAGCACGCTGCACAAGGGCGCGCGGCACGAGGGCACACTGCTCGAGGGAAGGGGGGCGCGCGGCTCGAGGACCCCCCCGACGCGCGGCTTGAGGACCCCCCCGGCGCGAAGCTCCGCCGGGGAAGGCAAGGCGGGGAACGGGGGCTCCGACGAGGGTGGTGATGGCAGGCCGCGGAGGAGACCAGCGCGTCGCCCGGAGCCAGGAGGGCTTCGGTGGGGGAGCCTGGACGAGGGCCTAGGAGTGGGGGACGGGGGAGGCGAAGCGCCGGCGACAGCGGCCAGGCGAGGGCGCTCGGGGTAGAGGGGGGAAGGGGAAAGGAGGAGGTGAGGCAGCGACAGGGCGGCTAGCCCGCCGGGCGGAGGGAGCAGTGGACTCAATATATATATATATATATATATATATATATATATAATATTTATATATAAAGAAAAAGAAAAAAAAATTTTAATAAGAAATATTAATTAGTGGGAGTGCTAAAGGATTTATTATATAATTATATAATATGTGTATATATACACACTCGTACATACATACATACATACATACATACATACATACATACACACACATACACATATTATATAATTATATAATAAATCCTTTAGCACTCCCACTAATTAATATTTCTTATTAAAATCTTTTTTTCTTTTTCTTTATATATAAATATTATATATATATATATATATATATATATATATATATATATATATATATATATATATATATATATATATATATATATATATATATATATATATATATATACACACATGATATATAAAAATTTCTAAAATTATTTCTAAAATAAACTAAATATTATGTATCTATATTTATTCAATATATTAAAAGTTTTTATAAATAAAACTCAATAGTACACAAATACTTATCTTTAAAATTTAATTATTTAACCACAAAATAATTACACTATTATTAATAACTTAAATAAATATTTAAATAATAATAATAATAAATGTAAATGATTATATTAGTCCTATTCAGGAAAGTGGGGGTGACAAATCTACCCTCCTAAAAAAAATTCGTCCACGAAATTAGAGCAAACTAGCATAAATCAAGCAAGCAATAACAAGAAGAATAATACCTCAAGACTCGAATAGATCTATTGATTTTTTTTTCAATTTTAAGCAAAAATGCTATACACATCCTATGTAGATGATAATATACAATACACAAGATGAATATTTACAACACAAAATCAAAATAACACAAATAACACGCAGATAATAATAATATGTTGATGATAATAATACGTAGTAGTAGTTTTGTGTGATGTATTTAATTTCAAGACTATAATGTCATTACAATAAAGTACAATGTCAATTAGTACACAAATTAAATACATCACACAAAATTATCCTATAGGTGGCGGTGATTGGTTTGGTGGCTGCGCATAACTCCATCATGAATATAGACAATGCCGACTACATGGCGCCTAGAAGGACACAGCAGGAGGAGGAGGAGGAGCATATAGGTCGCAGGATATGAGTAGCAGTAGGACGTGTGATTCATTTTTAGGTAACCCTTTATTTTATTTTTGTCTAGTTTGAAATGTACGGTTGGATCGGTCAGATTCTGACCGTGCATTATGTTCAACGCCTGACTATGCTTGTTGTCCATAAATAATGTTTGGAACATTCTGAAGATTCTACCGTTGGATATCTTTTATCCGTTTCTTCCATTGCATTCATGATATATTTTCATCGCATTCTGAAGATTAAACTACCATGTCTAATTATTTATTTAGTTCGTATCGGATCTATATCTCGAAATCCATGCAAAACTAAAATCTGTCGGTGCGAATGTGTATATATACTTCTTGTGACTCGATGAGAATGTGGCAATTATATACTTACTATGTTATTGATATCAGTATGCTGAAGTTGTCTTCCACATACACTCGAGCACGTAGAGCTAGTTGTGTATTGTATCACTTTGCTACTTGTCTACTATTTTACCAACCTATTATATATGATCCCTCTGATTTCTAGTATCATGTTTGTAACATGTTTAGCTTGTTGCCTACTTTAACATGTTTAGCTTCGATCTACTTGCTCCAATGTTGATTCCAACATTGGCCGGTTATGCGACTCTTCTCTACACTGCAATGCGATCGATGTGGAGATCATGTTCTTTCCTCTGAAGACTTTTAGCTTGAAGTACTATATTTCCATTCGTATACTTTCAGACTATTCTTGGTAGCTAGTTAATTCTTG
The DNA here is from genome assembly GCA_029216955.1 of Iris pallida. Taxonomy (NCBI): domain Eukaryota; kingdom Viridiplantae; phylum Streptophyta; class Magnoliopsida; order Asparagales; family Iridaceae; genus Iris; species Iris pallida. Next base: position 73,735 of record JANAVB010033011.1, on the reverse strand, counting down.
TATAGTTTTAACGATCTATTCTCGAGGCTAGTGATGTATAATTATTTAGCGGATGATTAATGTTATACACACAAGTCTTTTAGGCATATCATGTTATTTCCGGGGCGTAATTTTCGATGAAAAACTGAAAATTATACACCACTTCAAAGAAGGTGCAAGACAGAGATCCTTGGAGGATTCTGAGAGACGAAAAACTAGTGTGTTACTTCAAAAAAGACATAGAAGAATTCGTAGCAGCAGCAACAGAAATTCCACTAACAGTTTCTCATTAGATCAGAACTGTTCTCGTTCAGAACGAGTTGCAAGTGGACAGAAGATAAACATAAAGTCTGATTAGATCAGAGAAGGAAAAAGCCTGCTAGGGTGAATGATCATCGGCGCTCAAAACCTGATGCGCCCCCTCACGAACAACTTCCAGGAACCAGCAAGTTCGACGGAGAACTTTGGAACACTCCGCTCTTCTGACTCATCGGATGGCCTGGACTCTTACGCTGAATGGCGTTGGCGCACAACTTCTCTTTTCTCTTGAACTCTCAGAAATTCATATGGAATTGTGTTACGAACACTTAGTACCTGAGAGAGAGAGAGCAAAAAAGCTTATATAGGCTGCACTGTAACTGTCCAGTTAGCAAACTGTTCGAAACATGGAAAAAAACTGCTCCGAACATTCTGTAACGGCTCAAATCGTGCACAGACAAGATTTGAGCCAACTGGCGCACAACGTGCACCAATTGCGCCACCGTGTCAATGGTGCTACTTGCTCTCACACGTACATGCTCTATACGTGCATCACACGCATCCCGCGCCAACCGCCGTACCAACTGCAGTGCCATCTACTGTACCATCTGGCAGCGCCAACTAGCCGCGCCAACAAGCAGCGCCAATTGACGTGCCACTGGACAGCACCACTGGGCGCGCCACTGGGCAGCGCAACTTGGTCAGCACCAATTGGTCACGCCATCTGGCCGCACGAACTAGCACACGAACGGCTGACGTGCTAAGTGCAAACTGCGCCAACAAAATGCCACATTACACCTCATAAGTCCGAGTCCGATTCGCTAAGCCCATACGGGGCTTAGCTCCAATGGGAATTAATTCCTAAGAGCAAAAAGCGTTAATGCTTTACCATAGAGTTTTATCCTTACCTTCTAGTAAAATTACCCACATAGTTTCCTCCTTAGGGCCACCACCCCATGTGCACATCTCAACAACGTACCAAGTATATATATAGAGATACAACTCATGGTGCTTTTCCAATATGGGACCAAAAATTACTAGGCATGTGTTGAGAGCAAGCTCTCTTCACATGTTAAAGGAAAAGTTCCAACAATCCCCCACATATCTCGATATATGGATTTAAGTGTTCCCCACAGTAACTGTCCATCATGCATTAGGAGAGATGTCGCTGACGACTTGATTCTTCTCGCATGGGTCAAATAACAGACTATAATACAAGAATGGACTAAGCCTTAAATTCTGCACCATAGCTGCAATTCTTTCCACTCACATAATGTAGTTACATGTGCTTCTGGCTGTACATTAAAGGCCCTGTGCCAGCCTGATTTTAGCGTGTAAATTTAGTCGTTTACAAGTTTACCCTCAAAATACGGCCTGATATCTCTGTGTCACGATTTGTACCCGCTTTTCGGACACGAGCACGTGAGCAAGCCAGCTACGCATCAAGCGGACTCCAATCCGACTCGAATACGTAAACACTGTCAAGGCTATGGTATACTGCCAAATCATGGCAAACAAATCTATATCTCAATCCACAATAAGAATATGAAACATGAATGAACACTATGGGTCGTAGTCTGTAGTCCACTAGCATACATGTCCGATTAGACTCCAAGGAATAACATGAGTCTATAAACTGAATCAATAAATAGGATATATCATGATAATGAAAGGAAAGTATGAGCTGGATAATAAACATGGTATTGTAGGGTGTGAAAAATTATGACACGCTGACATAAGACTCAACCAAAGTCATACGCTCAAGGTCACACGCTCAGCCAAAATCATACGCTCAAGGCCATACGCTCAGTCAAGGCCATACGCTCATCTAAAGGCTCTACGTTCAGTGAATATTTTATTATTTCTTGAGATGACAACACAGCATGTATTTAATGAAGGATGAATCTGACACTTCATCTTTCGTGCAAAGACAGCTGCCCTGTGAAGATTAGCCGTCGTATAGGTTTTCGAGAAATTGATTTTGTCTCTTACGAGGACAGCTCAGCAGCCATCATAAATGAAGAGCCATCATTACTGTCATTTCTGACAGTCTGTCAGCCATCATATCTGCAGCACGACGCTCGAGAGATATTTGTCAGTATTTGAAGATATGGCGTATTTGAGAAGATTGAGGACAGCCACGTGTCTACTCCCTGAATGCATACGGCTCCTTGCCCAACCAAGTGAGCGTATGGACTCCATACGACTCCTTGCCAATCCAGTGAGCGTATGGACTCCATACGACTCCTTGCCAACCAAGTGAGCGTATGGACTCCATACGATTCCTTGCCAATCAAGTGAGCGTATGGACTCCATACGACTCCTTGCCAACCAAGTGAGCGTATGGACTCCATACGACTCCTTGCCAATCAAGTGAGCGTATGGACTCCATACGACTCCTTGTCAATCAAGTGAGCGTATGGACTCCATACGACTCCTCCCCAATCAAGTGAGCGTATCATCTTTATATGATCCAAGTCAGTATATGCAAGACATGTGCCTTCAAAAGCTAGCGTATGACTCCTCTTCAAAGATAGCGTATCACAGCAAATGCATCCAGGATGATTTTCAACGTACAGTCAACACACGTTCTCACGTGTCCTGTACTCAGTTACCCACTTATTCACAAGTTATGTAACGTGGCATTCATGCCATCAATCTCTCCTAGATATATTCTACTACTTTCAACTGCATTCCAACGTGTCTCCATCAGAATTCGCCACGCGTCCCTGCAGTTATGCACATGTCAAGTAACTGACTGAGCGTATGCTTCAGAACAGTTATCCAGAACTCTATAAAAGAGAGTTTCTTCATCTTCATCAGACTACAGTCATTTTCAGAGAGAACAGAGAGATTGTCCAGTTGCTGTCCAAGTTCTTCGAAATTCAAGTTTTCTTCATCGCATCGTCCAAGGGATAAAGTAATCGTCTTTTAGATTAGATTCCTACAGTTGTAATTTTCTCAGAAACACAATAAATAAAGTGAATTTATTTATGGAAAACAAATTGGTGACTCTGCTGGGGAAAGCTGTCTCCTCCAACGAGATAGCAACAACTCAATGCGATACTTCGTCAATCGGCTCGACGAAGAAGACGATGGTCGTACAATTCGACCAATCTGCTTACGAAGAAATGCTCAAGGCGAAGGAGGGCCGAACTGCTTCCTCCGCTCTTCCTGCTGCCAAGAAGAAGGGATGCTCTGTCTATGTCCCTAAGTCTTCTTCGACAGCCCGAGACGCTTCTGTCACTTCTCACGCTGACAAGAACACGTCTTCAACTTCAACGAAGCACACTTCGGCTTCTCTGAACACGGCAACAGTGGCTTCTTCTAGTCACGCTGACAAAGTGGGTTCTTTAACCAAGTCAGCGTGTCTAAGGAAAACCATCTCTGGACAAGTCAAAGTCTCTTCTCCTTCTACTCTTACGACAGCAGTTGGCTCTTTAGCTATTAATGACTCTGCACGTATGACAGTCAAAAGGCAGCATACGACAAAGGTCGCATACAAAAACCAACAACAGGCAGCGTACGCTAAGCCAAAGCCAGCGTATACTAATAAAAAGGCAGCGTATGACCAGAATTCCAAACCAAAGTCAGCGTATGCCAATCGATACTGTCCTTTGACTGTTCCTCAAAATCAAGCTTGGGGTTCTCTTCCACAGAACATACAAATGATTCCTCCACAACTTACACATCTTGTGCCAACCAAGGAGAAAGACTCTTTAGTCAACTCCTCTACTCCTAAGGTCTTTACCTCTGGAGTTAATTTGACTAGTACTTTTACTAGATCAAACAAAGGAAAACGCCTTTTGGCTACTTCCTCTAAAGATGGATTATTACCGACTCCCAGTCGAAATAATGTCCATCTTCCTTCTCTCAAAATTTCTCGATCTGAGAAAGGCAAACTACAAGTATCCAAGACTGATACCAAAGTCATATCTCCTACGGATCTTCGTAACAAGCTTAACCAGAATCGTCTCAGTTCCACTGAGGCAAATATACCAGACCCTGATGCAGAATATGCCAAGAACTATGTTGCTCAAATTAATCGGTCTTTATACACTCAAGAACCGAGAAGACAGAGGAATAAAAAACAAGTTTCTACACAGAAACTATCTTCAAATACTTCCCAATCTGTTCCTACAGATCTCCGGAAACATTTGCAAAACAAACGAAGAATCGACACTCCATCTGGTTATGACATTGCTCATATTTGCCATGAAGAGCATGGTTGCAACTTTCAACATCGGGTTGTGATTCAGTGTTGTTGTTCACCAAAAAGACGATCTGTTTTCGAACGGATTCAATATGAACCAATATTGGATGAAGATGAACCTCTTTATGCTTCTGTCAACATGACTTCCAGAAATATTGGGGGTAGCATACGGTCTGATGCTATATCAGATTCTGGAGACGGTGTTTACCTCGGTACCTGATCAAGGACCGGAGCCTTGGCCAGGGTCTCTTCTTCTTCTCATCCAAATGATAATCCAGAGATCACAGAGGACTTCCTTGGAGAGTCCAACTTTCCAGTATTGACTCCCGTAAATAGCCCCGGGAAAGATACTGACTCACACAGCGATGATTCAGAACAGACTGTTTTATCGTCTATTCCTCGAATGATTACCACTTACATGGTAGACGGCAATCATGAACCTTCAACTAGCACTGAAGCTCATGAACAGAGGATCTCTTCCTTGGAACAACAGTTACGAGCTATGGCAGATACATTGAATGCTATGCACACTCTTATGCAAGCTCAGCATCAAACTCAGTAAGTCCAACAAACAGTACCACCAGTGGTATTAAATACTCATGTTGCCCCAAACCCGGAACCCTCTACTATTTCGGGGATACAATCTAATGTTCCTTTACAATCCACTCCAAGTCAGTCCGGAGCTGGGGGTGGTACATATGCTGCAGTCCCTCCTCCCAATTACACTCAACAAGTTACAACTCCACAATCTTCCGGAATTGTTACTGAAGAGTTAAGGAATCTCCGAACTCAATTTGAGGCATTCAAACAGAAGGATGGTTTACAAAGGTTAGGCATCAAGCAACCTTATCCAATAGAATGGAAGCAAGTATCGTATCCACCGAAATACAAACCTCCGACCATCTCCTTCTTTGATGGGACTACCTCCCCAAGTCAGTTCATTAATCACTTTGAAGTAATGACTGATCAGTTACAACCAAGCGATGCCCTCCTCACTCGGGTATTCGTCGGATGTCTCAAAGGAACGGCTTATGAATGGTATAGAAGTCTCCCTGATGGGTGCATTACTTTATTTGCCGGTTTTAAACAAATGTTTCTTGAACGGTTCTATGAAGGGCTCAATGACATGACCATGTCAGCCCTCATAAGAATTAAACAGAAAAATAATGAAACTACCAAGGATTTCATTGAAAGATTTAGAAGAGAAGTCCTCAAAATGCCTCTTGGAACTTCCGATGCTGTTACTATCGACACTTGCAAGTCGAATCTCTTACCAATCATCAGTATGTGGACAGGGTCCACTCAGTTCCAAGATTGGCCTTCTTTCATCGTCAGTGCCAAAGCTGCTGAAGTCAGTGCTGAGACCTTCAAAGGCCTGGGGGTACAAATGGCTCCCAAGGAGAGTGCTAGCAATAGTACTCGACCCAATAATCGCAAAGAGAAAGAGGCTCTTGAAGTCAATCTCCAAAGCAATAGTCAAGAGGTAAAGACTACCCAAGCTACTCCAGCTCCAACAAATCAACAACAGAGACCTCCTCGGCCGAAGAAAGAATATTCTTTCGACGATGACGATGTTCAGGGTATCTTTGAATGCTTGCTCAAAGGTAACAAGATTCAATTGCCAGAAATTAAAAAGCCTGATGAAGCCAACAAGATAGATCATCCAAAATACTGTCCATATCATAGAATGCTGGGTCATACAATCCGGTCTTGCTATGTATTAAAAGGAAAGATCCAGGAAATGATTAAGTCAGGAGCTGTGACACTGACACCCAAAGACAAGACAGTCACAGCAAATGTGATTTCAATGCAATTCGGTGATTTCCCTCCGTTAATGGTGGAAAGTGGGATTGTTCCTATCCCTAAAGCAATTTTTGAAGTTGTGAACATCCCGCCAGCACAGAATGAAGGACTTGTTCCTGTCACAACTAAGAAGGGAGAGATCATGTGGATCCACCCGGATTTAATGACGGAGTTTGAGACGCCTTCTTCTTCTCCTCGGAAGACTCCTTTATCTAAAAAGAAGCTCGGGAAGACTAAGTCATGCAATGTGATTTCTAGTATCACACCCAATTTTTTTCTAACCTCTACTTTCATCTTGGCAGGAAATTCACTCCCTACGGAGGTAAAAACTGTACCTCAATTTGAAGATAGGTACAAGCTTGCATTTCATCTATACAGTTCACAATCTCGTAAATTAATGGCGAAGATGGGTTATGATCTAGCCACTGCTACTGGTTTGAACTCAGGCAAAGGACTCCGAGCACCTTTAGCCATCGCTATGAGATATAATCAATCTCGTGTTGGTCTCGGTTTCTGGAATGAAGCTCTCATCAAACACAAAAGAACCAAGAGCAAGATGAAGAATTGCAACATGGTTTCGATAGAATCTGAACCTGAATCTGAAGTCGAAGTTCATGCTGGAACTCGGTCAGGAAAAATATATCTGAAAGATTATGCTGACATTCCTGAAGAAACTCCTGATGTCCCTCCGGTTACAGTTCCAACACCTGTCTCTACTGATGAACCTTCAAATGTTCCTGTTGAGACAGTTCCTTCTAAGCCAACAGCAGCTGACAAAGGCAAACAACAAGTCCGCTTCGACAAATCATTAAAGAAGTCATCTCCTACAGGACTTGAAAAGCCTTATAATTTTGATATATTGGCTCAACTAGCTAATACACCAGCTAAATTGTCAATCTGCGAGCTCTTACGCCTCTCTAAAGAGACTCGAGAAACTCTGAGTGAAGCGCTGTTGCAAGCAGAAACTTGCCTAACTCTCCTCAAGAAGTTGGAATCAGAACCTGTCTCTCATTGCCATAATGTATTGGAATTTATTCCAAACATTACCTTTACGCAGGACGATATGCTGCTAGAGGATAATCGACATGACCGTCCTTTATATCATACAGGATATATCGATTCTATGAAGGTTGATCATCTACTGATTGATCCAGGATCCGCTCTCAGTATTATGCCAAAGGCTATGCTAGATGCACTGAATATACCTGTGCATAGTCTTTCCAGCACTATCACTACCATCTTGGAATTCAATCAAGAAAAAAGTGAGCCTTTAGGCAAGATTCGCCTCAAATTTCAAATAGGCGATCTTTGCACTAAAGTTACTTTTTACATCATTGACAATCATGGTTGCTCATACAATGCTCTATTGGGGAGACCATTCTTGCATGAACATAATGTCGTTCCTTCGACTCTTCATCAGTGCTTCAAATATGTTGATGATAATGGAGAAGTTCAAAAGGAGGTTGCAGATCTCTATCCATTTAAAGGAGTCGAAGCTTACTTCAATGACGCTCGCATGTACAAAGATGAATACTCAAAAGTCTTGCAAGCTATGGATAACGACGATGAGATATCAAAAGTCGATACCTTTGTTATTCCTGTAAAAGGGCGTATCACTCCTCCGCAGTCTGCTAAATCGTCTGAAGAAGACTCACTGATAATTCCTGTCAGTGGATGTACTACTTCATCACCTGCTCAAGCTCCACAAGGTTCACTGATAATTCCTGTCAGTGGACGTACTACGGCGTTGTCTTCCCAAGCTCCACAAAGTTCGCTGATAATTCCTGTCAGTGGATGCACCACTCCCCCTCCATCTTCTCAGGCTAGACCAGATACTCTAGTCATTCCAGTCAGTAGACGTACTACTTATCCACGATCTTCTTCAAGGGAGCTCACCTCTTCTGAGCCTTTTGTTATCGATCTTAATCGAAACAAAACTTCTGATCGCTCTTCTTCTCCCCCTTTTGTCATTAATTTGACTAAGTCTGATAAGGCTCAGCCTTCTGTTGTAAATACAGTATCTAATATTAATGAAATATCTCCTTTGTAGTATATTAATGTCTGTAATCATGTACAAAGTTATTTACAATTGCTAGATAGCTTAGAGCCACTAACTATAGGAGTTGTTCAAACTCTTCACACAGATGTATCATTAGAGTCTATACAAAAATCATACTTCGTGGTCCCTATTAGAAAGAAGGGAGAAAATCCAATATTCTTCTATAAAGGACCCCAGAATCCTCCTAACCTGGAAGAAGATGACACAAACGATGATACTGGAAGGTTACAACTGCGTCGCTACAGTCAACAGTCCAAAAATATCATCAAGAATATGGGTTATGACTTCAGAACCAGCCTCAATAATGGAAAAGGAAGAAGAATGCCTGTTCGAATTCCTCCATTAAAATACGGAAGGACAAAATGTGGTTTAGGTTATATTGCTCCTACTTTCTTTATCAACATAGTCCATGAAGATTCAAAATCCGATGAAGACGAACGATCTGAGTCTTCCGATTCCCTCTCTTGGGATTCTGACACCAGTATTGGCGATCTCCATCGCTCTATTCTATCCATCAATATGGTCTCTGCCGATGGCCCACCAAAAAATGATGAAGATGAGGATAATTTTGAAATATCACCCGAATCAGAACAATGGGCTCAAAGATTAGATAATCAATGGGAATTCAGGTTCGAACAGAGAGAACCTCCTACTGAAGATAAACTGATCCAAATTGATGTTGGTGAAGAAGGGTCCCCTAAACCAATATTCATCAGTAAAAGTCTTTCAGAAACAGATAAACAAGACATGATCAAGCTTATTCATGATTATATCAATGTCTTCGCCTGGAGTTACGAAGATATGCCAGGATTAGATCCAAAGATCGTAACGCACAAACTTAATATCATGCCAAATGCTAAACCAGTCAAACAACAACAGCGAAGGTTTCGTCCAGACATTATGGATGCAATTGAAGCTGAAGTCAACAAGCTTATGGCTTTCAGATTTATTCGAGAGGAACAACATCCTGAATGGGTGGCTAACATCGTTCCTGTCCTCAAAAAGACCGGCAAGATCCGAGTCTGTATAGACTTTCGCGATCTCAATGCAGCTTGTCCTAAAGACGAGTTTCCTCTTCTAATTACCGATGTCATGATCGACAACACATGTGGTTTCGAACGAATGTCATTCATGGATGGGTATTCGGGATACAATCAAATCAAAATATTTCCAGATGATGAGAGACACACTTCCTTCAGAACGCCGATCGGTACATACTGTTATACAGTGATGCCGTTTGGTCTCAAAAATGCAGGAGCAACATATCAGCGAGCAATGGGCACTATATTCCGCGAACATCTCCGGAAAATAGTCGAATGCTATGTTGATGATATTGCAGTTAAAAGTCGACGAAAGGAGGATCATATCCAAGATTTGAAGACTATCTTTGATTTAATGCGTCAGCATCAACTTAAAATGAACCCTACTAAGTCCTTCCTGGGCGTCTCTAGTGGTAAATTTCTCGGCTTCGTCATTACCGCTAAAGATATACACGTGGATCCCGAGAAGATCAAAGCCATTCAAGAGATACGTCCTCCACGCACCTTAAAAGAGCTACGAGGATTTCAAGGAAGAATTACTTATATTAGGAGATTCATTTCCAACTTATCAGGGCGCTGCAGACCATTCAACAAACTTCTGAAGAAAGGTGTATCTTTCATCTGGAACGAAGAATGTCAAAAAGCATTTGACAATATCAAACAGTATCTCATGAACCCTCCAGTTTTGGTACCTCCCGTCTCGGGAATACCATTCCTTCTATATGTTCGAGCCATGGATCATTCTCTCGGTGCATTACTCGCTCAGAAAAATAAAGATGGCCATGAACAGGCTATTTATTATCTCAGTCGCACAATGACAGGTGCTGAACCGCGTTATTCTCCAATCGAAAAAGAATGCCTAGCATTAATGTTTGCCGTTCAGAAGATGCGACATTATATTATCGGTCAAACGATTCACGTCATTTCCAGGGTGAATCCCATCAGGATTATGATGAAGAAACCCGGTATTCTCAACTCCAGACTAGCTAATTGGAGAATCTTGTTAGCTCAATACGACATGCATTACATTACTCAAAAGTCAGTTAAAGGACAGGCTCTTGCTGATTTTCTGGCAGCTCATGCGGTTCCAGAAGATTCTAAATTATATGATGAGATTCCTGATAAAGTCCTGGATTCAAATCTGGTTTCTGAAGAAATTCTTACCTGGCGTCTATTCTTTGATGGAGCATCTAGAATAGGTCCTAATGGCGATATTGTCGCCGGAGTTGGGATTGTTCTCGTATCCCCAGAGGGACTAACTATTCAGAGGGCTTATTCTCTGGACCAATCATGTTCAAACAATGTAGCCGAATACAATGCGTTGCTCATCGGTCTTTAACTTGCTAAACATCTAGATATTCAATATTTGGAAGTTTATGGAGACTCCAAGCTTATCATCAATCAGATCAGAGAAACATATGAAGTTCGTCATCAGGATTTGATACCTTATCATCGAGCAGCACTCTCTATGGCCTCATCCTTTGAAGGTTTCTTTATTGAACATGTCCGACGAGCCTATAATATAGAAGCCGATGCTTTGGCTAATCTTGCTGCTGTATTAGCCATACCAATCAGACGTCAGCAAGTGATAGTGGTTTATAACCGAGAATTATTCTGTGTTGAGAATAATCTGACTTTGGCTTTTCCCCATGATCCAGACGAAGATTCTCTCAACTTTGATGCTGGATTAAAGTTTGACAAAGTGTCCTCATCTTCTTCCGATTCTACTATGGAATATGTCTTTTCTAATAAAACAGAAGCCATAACTGAAGATTGGAGACGTCCGTTTTTAGACTTTGTATTATATGACATACTTCCCGATAATCTGAGTAAAGCAGCGTCTATCCGGCGTCGATCTCTCAGATTCTATTATAATCATACTACGAAGACATTATATCGTCGGGCCTACGACGGTCTTCTCCTCCGATGCATCGCTGGTGAAGAAGCACAACAGATTATCCGTGAAGCACATGATGGTGTTTGCGGAGCTCATCAACCAGGTCCTAAACTTCAAGATCGTATCCGACGTATGGGTTATTATTGGCCCACGATGGTGGCTGACGCCATTCAATATGCTCGAAGATGTAAAGCCTGTCAAATTCATGCAGACTTTATCCATCAACCGTCAGAATTCTTACACCCAACAGCGACATCATGGCCCTTTGAGGCTTGGGGCATGGACGTCATTGGTCCTATCAACCCACCATCATCAAAAGGACATCGGTTTATTCTAGCAATAACCGATTACTTTTCTAAATGGGCTGAAGCAATCCCGTTATCTGAAGTCAAAACTTCTAATGTTATCAACTTTGTCAAACATCATGTCATCTATCGATTTGGTGTTCCTCGGCGTATTATCCATGATAACGGACTGCAGTTAGTCAGTCAAAAATTTACTCAATTCTGCGACGATCATCGGATCAATAATTTAGCTTCTACAGCATATAATCCAGCAGCTAATGGATTGGCAGAAGCTTTCAATAAAACGATCATCAAACTCTTGAAAAAGTTCGTTTCTTCCAACAAACGCAATTGGAGTGAGAAGCTTGGTGAATGTTTATGGGCCTACCGCACCACAGTTCACAATGCGACCGGATGTACGCCTTTCTCTTTGGTATATGGGTGTGAAGCTGTTCTTCCCCTTGAGATCCAGATTCCTTCTCTGAGAATCGCAATCTCCAATGAACTTACAACGGAGAATAATGATCGTCTTCGACTTCAAGAGTTGGAAGCTCTAGATGAAAAGCGATTGTATGCTCAACAAAATATCGAGCTGTATCAAGCCCGAATTTCAAAAGCTTTTAACCGGAAAGTAAAAGTCAGAGCATATCAAAAGGGAGAACTGGTCCTTACTGTCAGACGTCCGATGACCATGACACATATGAGTAAAGGCAAATTTGACGCGAAATGGGAAGGCCCATTCGTAGTAAACAAAGTCTTCTCTAATGGAGCATATCAGCTTGCCTCTATGGATGGGAGAGTCACAATGATGCCTATCAATGGCAAATTCTTAAAGAAATATTATGTATAAATTTTATCAATATATATAATATTTTTATTATTCCCCAGCAAGTATAAAATCAAAGTTAATTCTTCTCTACAAAAGTTATCTTGATATCGTTATCCCCAGCGGAAACTGATATTCTACCATGTATCATTTTCCCAGAGAATTTGATATTTTGTCTTATTAGATTCCCAGTAGATTTAATAAAGATCTTGTATAGAAAATCATGTCCATATTACCTCTGAATTTTCTATCTCAATATGTATCATATTTTTTATTCTATGAAAATGATATCTAGTCTTTTGATTTCCGAGTTCAAAGATCATGGAAAATAGAGTCCGAAGATATTTTTATATCTGAATTCTGTTTTCTCTAATCAGTATTAAACTAAAATTACCTTTGGTTTATTATCATCTGATAGAATTACAAAGTTTATTTGTATATTCTATTCCATTGAAATATGTCATGTATTATTTACCTCTGAACATGTTTTCTACAGAAATATCATCAACAGAATTGAAATCAAGCCAAGATATTCGTTTCTTTAATCAAAGCCAAAATATTGATTACAATTTCAAAAAATTTCAGCACATGAAAAATGTAAAAGATCTATTTAGGAGGAGTAATTATCTCCTGAATACGAACGATTACATTATTTATCTTTTCTTCATGAGCTTTCTTGATTCGCTCTGCTGTTTCAACTCCAACCATCCGTTGATCATATTCCACAATAATAGAGCTACGGCTATTGGTTTCTTCAATCTGATTGGTTTGCACCAATTCCTGCTTTTGCTGTAAGAGTTGGCAACGTTCAGCTTCAGAGGTACGAGCGGTGGCAATCTCCGATTGCTCCTTTTCCACGGAGGCAATTTGCTCCTGAAGACGAGCCAGCTCCTCTTTCAACTTATTAAGCTCATCGGCTTTTGATGCTTCATCCTTCTCCAGGCGCTCCATTTTCTGACGAGTAATTATTATTTCTTCATCTTTCGCCATTAACTGTTCAGAGGACTGAGCAAGGAATTCTGTCAAAGCAATGTGCTAAGCTTGAGCTTCATTCTCCAATTGGGCAATTTCAGCTGCAGTCAGAGACTTAATATCCTCCTTTTTGATCTCCCAGTATTTATGAATGTTTGCTTCTAAATCATTCAGGAGATGTTCAAAAAAGACACATTGGGTCTCATAACCAGCCTGTCTCAAAGCTGAAAGTGGGAAACTAATCGCCTCTCGAAGACTCGAAAAAGACATAGTTTCATCCTTCATAAGTCGCCTTGAGAATGTATCCAGCTATGAATAAATAATATCTGAATACATCCCCATGATCTTTGCTATCCCTGTTTCAAAATCGGGAGTCGCTGCAACAGTAGAGGAAGGAGCAGGAGGAGCCTCTATTCTGGGAGCTGAAGTGAGTGCTTTTGGAGAACTCGGCAAATGTGAACTCCCCTCACCCACATCAGATTGGACAAGTGGGGCTTGAGTCAAACTCATAGCCGGTGCAGTTCCTACAGCTGTTGGAATTAAAGAAGCATGATCAAAATTAAAAGACAATAAAGCAGAGAAAAGACAAAACTTTGCTGAATAAAATATTACGTGGAGCTGGTTCGTATTCAGTTTCCTTTGGATCATTCAACCCAGCTCGTAGTCTGTTCAGAGTGCTTTCTGACACAGGATTTATTTCACTGCTGCCTGCCCCAGAAGTACTCGGAACTTGAACTTCTATTTCTAGATGCCTCTCCGGCTCTGAATGTTGACCAATTGTCTTCAGTACATCAATTGGAGTTTTAGATGGTGACTCATTATCTATCTCCATGTCTTCTTCTTCAAAGGAATGAGACGAAGGTTCATAATCAACCTGTTCGTCGTCACACTTATTGATCTCAGAAAGTTCAGCAATTGGTTTGAGAGTAGTGGCTTCCTTCACTGATTCTTCCGAAATCAGTAAGTCATTAGCTGTTTCAGTCTGATGCTCGGCCTCTACCGCGGGTTGACTAATTACCTGCGCATCATCAGCCGTTGGCGGAATAGATTCTATATCAGAAGGCATGGATGATCCAGCAGGTTCAGGCACATCTTTTTCAATGGGTTCTGTCTTTACAGAAAAAGCAAAGGCAGCTTGCTTTTCTAAAGCCAATCGCTCGGCACGATTGGTGGGACTCTCTGCATCCAGACAAATCATGGATTTAGTTTTTGAAACTATCACTTTCCTTCCTATTCTTTTTGTTAATGGAACAGTAGGATAAGCGTCTTTTGAGTCACTACCTGCTTCATCAGCATCTCTGACTCGATTGGAAACAGGAGAAGTCCCTGGAATAGTAATTCCTCCACGATTTCGAGTCTCTGCCCGAGTAACTCTTTTTGCAGCAGGCCCAGCAGCACCTTTGCCCCGCTTCCTCTTCGGTGTACTGTCGGTAGATATACTCTCTTCAGCACTTCCGATGGGTATATGTAATGGTTGATGAAGGTCATCAGAGAAGAAAGTCTCTAAAACTTCATCATCAACTTCATCAGTAGCCAGAGGATCTTCTTGGTCATGACAATCTCTAGGCAGGGCTGATTTGGTTGATTTCTTTTCAACATGAATAAAGCTTCTACCTAAGATGCTGAATTTTTCATTAAAGATATTAGCTGATACATAGAATTTGGCATAAGACGCCAATATTCTAGCTCCTCTCCGATAGGTGTGGATCTGGCATGGAAAAGATAGCTCCTGTACCTTTAGCAATGTAGTATATCCAAGCTCTGGCACCATCGATTAATCCACCCTGGTAGCCAAAACATGTCGTTGCATTGCCCACATGAAACTGATCATAACCAAATTGCCGAGCAAACCTACTCGGAAGATATGGCTCTAGATAGGTGATATTGTCACGGCGGCAAATTAAATGAGATGGCCTGATCCTCTTCAGCCATTCATGTTGAATCTCATCCAACTCATTGGCACCAACGCCATCAATCAACCTCCCAGGCATGGTTTCATAACTAACAGGTGGAGGAACACAAGTGAAACTCCATAACTCTCCCCTGTTTAATATGGTTCTACAGTCCGTCAGAGTATCATATTTCCACTTTGGTGTGTGACTGTATCTTTCCAGAAAGGTGTCATCTGGTCTAGCCATCCCAGCATTCATGAGAGATTCGAAATGGAGAAGCAGCCACCCAAATAAATATGTAAAAGGCATTTCTACCCGAGGAAAGGATGTAAGGCTCTTCCTTGCCAATTCGAACATCCTGTCTGTATATGCCCTTAATCCAGCATTCAGACGGCATGTCATTGCTGTCAGCAAATCCATCTTATACCCGAATGTCAGACGGACTGCTGTGAAGACAACTCCTCTGTGCATCCTGTCTGCTGAACAGGTGCCAGGAACTACGAATTTTTTCAGCCCGAGGGATATAAATCTGGCCAGATAACCTTCAGCAGATAATTCTCGGCTACCTTGCTTAATATAGGTTTCCAACCTATCACCAGCTTTGTAGGTGCCTTCGTCTTTCTCAATGACGATGTCGTCATGAGTGGTGTCCCGGATGAGCTTGTCAATCTCAGCTTGACTCAGAGGTTTAAATTCACCGACATATTGCTCAGTCTTCTTCTTCTTCTGAACTTCATCGGTGCGGCCTTGGAATAAATAGGCCATCCACTTAGAGGAATAACAGTTGGAATCTCCCTCTCCACCTTGTCCTTTATAAAAAGCCTTACAAATACTGTAATGGCACATTAATTCCTCAAAGACATGAAGAACCATTGGGTTGGCATCGGAGATTTTATCCATTTCATCAATGAAAGGGATATACTCTTCATATGGCAAATCTCCTATTGGCAGCTGAGAAATATATGCCATTTCATAGAGGGCGAATCCCATCTCGCCTCTTGGAGTCATGAAGGTGCCGGTACGGTAGTTATACCTCTCCGCTAACGCCAAGAACAAATTCGGGTTTGGCCTAAAACCATAAGCGGTGCACTTGATGGCATTATATTGGCCTATCACCTTTAACTGTTCACCAAAGTTCTTCAGAATCCATCTTACAAGAGCAGTCCATCTAGTATTTTCTGGGTTCACCAGACCAGTAAGCCTCATAGACTGTTTTGGGTAGACGGCATTTTCTAGTTGAGCAAATTCGTTTGCAAAGATTGGGACTCTAACTGGCTTCAGAAGTGCCGAGTCCTCAGGAGGGATGGTAGCTGGCAGCAGTCCTCGCAAAGCTGTGACATGTGGTTCAGTACCACTGCGGAATCTTCCTTGACGATATCCTATCCATCCAGCTTTTGCTTGACGGGATGGAGTGATATCCCACTTCATTTATCTTTGGTGACTCGTATGAAATAAGCGAGCTATGTTGATGCTTTTTGATAAACCAGTCAGATACATTGGCTGATTCACATCACCATCCCTATAATAAGAGTATGATACTTTATCCAGAGCAGGCTGGGAGTTTATGTCAATAGCATCTCCAAAAAGAAATGTCGGCTTCGAGTGGGTAACACCATCCACACTCTGTAAAGGCAGTCCACTCATCAAGTTCAGCAAAGTGTCATTTTCCTGATTTGTCAAAAGAGCTATCCTTGTAGAAGGTCCATCGAATTGGAGAAAACGAACATGTGATAGGTCACTTTTATAGTTATTTCCTACACATCCTTCAAATTCTGCCTCCTGAGCCAGAATATCCACTGCAAAAGAAGAATAAAAAGTTAGAAATCTTCAACATCAAGAGATGGCAGACTCAAAGTTCAACATACGCTCAGTATATCCTTAAGCGTATGGCAGACTCAAAGTTCAACATACGCTCAGTTTATCTTAAGCGTATGGCAGACTCAAAGTTCAACATACGCTCAGTTTATCTTAAGCGTATGGCAGACTCAAAGTTCAACATACGCTCAGTATATCCTTAGCATATGGCAGACTCAAAGCGTATGACAGATTCAGAGATCACTTTTTACGCTCAGTCTATCCTAAGTGAATGATTTTAAAAGTTCAGTTTATGTTCAGCTTGAGCGTATCAGCGTATGGTTGACAAGATGATCATCAAAAACATACGCTAACACAGGAGTTAGCGTATCTCAGTGAGACAACTTGATATAGCGTATTCTCTCAAGACAGCGTATTTTGACATTTCTATCAAAGATACGCGTATCTTACAGAATACGCTCCAAACATATTTTTCGTATAAACAAAAAATATGGGATACGGCTAAACCCTAAAGAGGGAAGCGTATTTTCTGACGTATTTGACCCTAAAAAGGGGATACGTTTTATGATTTTGTTCTAACCAGAGCCCTAAATAGGGGATAGTTACTGTTCATCATCTCCATCCTCACCATAGAGGGGCTTCAATGGGCGTTCGCTTCGTCGAACACGCTCATCAGTAGTATTCTTAGCAGCGGCGGCGGCAGGCTGAGATGACTCCGCAGGAGCCTTCCCCTTTCCCTTCGTAGCACGTCAACCTTGGGCGCCATTGATGAAGACTGAGTCGAAGAAGAAGAAGGCTTGAGTTTCGGGGTTTTTTTTCTCTCTCTCGAAGATGAATGCAAAAGTAAAGAAATAAATTAGGTTTTGAAAGACCTATTTATAGAAGAAAAGAAGAAGTTCAAACGGCGGCCGTTCTTTAAACAGAATCCTAAAGATTTGTACTGATATTGAGGAAGATAACAAACTTATGCCAGCGTGTCAAGACTTATTCCCACTTTAAGTTCAAAGTAATTTCGAACTTTTGAAATTCATAAAGTTCAAAAACTTTGAAGGGGGTCTTGTAGGGTGTGAAAAATTATGACACGCTGACATAAGACTCAACCAAAGTCATACGCTCAAGGTCATACGCTCAGCAAAAATCATACGCTCAAGGCCATACGCTCATCTAAAGGCTCTACGCTCAGTGAATATTTTATTATTTCTTGAGATGACAGCACAACATGTATTTAATGAAGGATGAATCTGACACTTCGTCTTTCGTGCAAAGACAGCTGCCCTGTGAAGATTAGCCGTCGTATAGGTTTTCGAGAAATTGATTTTGTCTCTTACGAGGACAGCTCAGCAGCCATCATAAATGAAGAGCCATCATTACTGTCATTTCTGACAGTCTGTCAGCCATCATATCTGCAGCACGACGCTCGAGAGATATTTGTCAGTATTTGAAGATATGGCGTATTTGAGAAGATTGAGGACAGCCACGTGTCTACTCCCTGAATGCATACGGCTCCTTGCCCAACCAAGTGAGCGTATGGACTCCATACGACTCCTTGCCAATCAAGTGAGCGTATGGACTCCATACGACTCCTTGCCAACCAAGTGAGCGTATGGACTCCATACGACTCCTTGCCAACCAAGTGAGCGTATGGACTCCATACGACTCCTTGCCAATCAAGTGAGCGTATGGACTCTATACGACTCCTTACCAACCAAGTGAGCGTATGGACTCCATACGACTCCTTGCAATCAAGTGAGCGTATGGACTCCATACGACTCCTTGCCAACCAAGTGAGCGTATGGACTCCATACGACTCCTTGCCAATCAAGTGAGCGTATGGACTCCATACGACTCCTCCCCAATCAAGTGAGTGTATCAGCTTTATATGATCCAAGTCAGTATATGCAAGACATGTGCCTTCAAAAGCTAGCGTATGACTCCTCTTCAAAGACAGCGTATCACAGCAAATATATCCAGGATGATTTTCAACGTACAGTCAACACACGTTCTCACGTGTCCTGTACTCAGTTACCCACTTATTCAGAAGTTATGCAACATGGCATTCATGCCATCAATCTCTCCTAGATATATTCCACTACTTTCAACTGCATTCCAACGTGTCTCCATCAGAATTCGCCACGCGTCCCTGCAGTTATGCACACGTCAAGTAACTGACTGAGCGTATGCTTCAGAACAGTTATCCAGAACTCTATAAAAGAGAGTTTCTTCATCTTCATCAGACTACAGTCATTTTCAGAGAGAACAGAGAGATTGCCCAGTTGCTGTCCAAGTTCTTCGAAGTTCGAGTTTTCTTCATCGCATCGTCCAAGGGATAAAGTAATCGTCTTCTAGATTAGATTCCTATAGTAGTAATTTTCTCAGAAACACAATAAATAAAGTGAATTTATTTATGGAAAACAGGTATCAATACCTGAATCTCGCAAGCAATGTCGTAAACATCTGGACCCCACAAGTGTCATAATCATCCACCATCCAGAGCTGCTAACTAACTCCATGCAATAACTAACCTGAAGAGATCATCAGGTCCTCAGGGAACATAGCAAGATACATAAAAACATGCCTATCTAGCAGTTTATCATGCAATAAAGAAAATACAGGAAAATAAAGAGGAAAAGACAAATCAACACGAAAATACGACTATACACGACTGGAAGAACCACTACGCATAATCGAACTGCTGGAGGAGAACAAGAGAACACGATGTCACGATGTCAACGGATAACCAATCGAATACTCAAATCCTCGCCCCTAGTGTGGACTCGCAGGTTTGAACAACTACTAACTCTCGCCCCTAGTATGGACTCGCAGGTTAGCATCACCCTCGCCCCTAGTGTGGACTCGTAGGTGTGAACCGTATACTACTAACCCTCGTCCCTAGTGTGGATTCGCAGGCTAGAATCACCCTCGCCCCTAGTGTGGACTCGCAGGTGTGAACCATATACTACTAACCCTCGTCCCTAGTGTGGACTCGCAGACAAGCATAAGACACAGATAACTACTAACATTCGCCCCAATTATGGACTCACAGGTTAGCTTCAAGATTTCAAGGCAAGGAGGTATAGCAGCTCAGTTATAGCAGCTCAGTTTATGACTTAGTCATCCTATGATACGATACGACTCACGATACGGTACGAGAGGAAACCAATCCGGTAGAACCAAGACATCCAGTCAAGCATGATAACGATAAAGAACACGACTAATAAACCAGTAAACACTGTCTAAAGTAAAGCATGCAAATCAAGAGAACTGAAAAAACTAACTGATAACATATAAAGATATAGGGACTAAATAAGCATGTAAATCATGAACAACTAGAGAACTAACTGATAACATATATAAAGTAAAGGAACTATAAGCATGAGTAATGAATTGTAGAGGGAGGCAAGACATCTTTCCTGGAGGTTGCACGCAGATCCCACAAAATATAGTCAACTAGTGAGCCGTAAAGTCCAAATCGTCATAACTATCTCCGAAAGCGGAAACAGACATTGCCAACATTCTCAGAATAGTCAAATTAGATAGGATTGCCTGTCCTTAAGTCCAATTCTGGACACAGGGGTAAAACGGTAATTTTGGACCAAATGGTGTCTGCCGTTGGACCCGCTTTGCACCAAAAAATGTGCCAGAGTCAATGGTTTCTAAAGTCGTCAAACTATATGTCTATGGATCCGGTTTGACGATACGAACCCAACGGTATGTCCAATTTTGAATTCCGGTGGGCTGTGCACAAAATTGCCCGTTGAATCGGATCGTGGGGCCCGCGAAACGGCGATCCAATCAACTGTCTCAGAATCGGACCAAACATGGCATACAGGACCAAAAAATTATACGGTTCTGTTGGCGCAAGTTTTGTCTCGATCTGACGAACTCGCACGAAGTAATTGGGAAACTTGCACAAAGGTCGATACGGTGAATTTCGACGGATACGCATCAAATTCGTCGCGCATATGCGACCAATTTGAATTCCGTCAAAGCCCATACGTCCATGAAGCCGATACACACCTTTCGATGCTTTCGATTTGCGACCATGTCGCCCGAAATGGCGGAACGCACGTCGTATCGAGGGTTTTCGTGATTTTCAAAACGGGTTTTTCTGTAACTTTAAAATCCAATTACTCATTATACTGTGAACGAAAAATTAATCTATCTGAAGGGTTTTGTTATAATACATGTTTTCTAAAT
>JANAVB010033011.1:0-50000 GCA_029216955.1 Iris pallida | reverse complement strand
CGTGGTGTCATGCTACTGTAACATGAGAAAAACCTCCCCTTTGTATTGCTTTCTACCCTATTTAATTTTATCATACAACATTAGGCTACCTGCCTATTTGCAGTACTACGCCGCTGTGACTTGGCTTGTAAAGCCGAGGCATTACCCCTAACCAGGAACCTCATGGTGGAGTCACCCTACTGTAGCATGGAGTTTTACTCCTTGTAGTGCTGCTCTACTGTGCTTCCTGTAAAGTATACCAGGCATTCACTCTTTCTGAGAAATCATTAAGGCGTTTATGCCATCCTCAACACAGGATACATTTTTTACAAAAAATATATAGTAGACAACAATGGTTGTTGGTCTGTAACCTTTCCATGCCACAGAGGACATGTACCCACTATTTTTGATATTTTCCCAGTTAATGGTTCTCCCTTGAACCAAAAACTAGATGCCTAGTAAATTTCTCTTTGAACTAATAGCATAAAACTTTATGGTAGGATTACAATAACATAATATCAGAATGCCTTCAAGCCCATTTTACTTGCAGTATCATCGACCAGCTGGCGCTTGAGGCCCTTGGTAAACGGATCCGCCAGATTCTCCTGACTTCGAACATCAATCACTGCAATGACACCTCTCTTGATGAAATCGTGTACTGCCCTGTACTTTAACCGCACAGTCCTCTTTTTTCCGTTGAAGAGGTCATTTAATGCCATATCCGCAGTCGCCTGGTTGTCGTAATATATCGGTATTGCTGGTATTTATGCCCCAACTACTGAAAGATCATACATGAGCTCCCGAAGCCATTCTGCTTTCTGCTACGGTATCAAATGCAAAGAACTCAGATTCCATGAAGGAACGAGAGAGCATAGTCTGCTTCTTCGACTTCCACGATATAGCAGCTCCGTCCATTGTGAAAATGAATCTACCTGTGGACCTCTCACTCTCCAACTTTGAGCACTAGTTGGGATCACTGAAGTCTTCTACTACCGACGGATTTCTGCTGTAATGTAGTGTATATGTCTGAGTCTTTTTGAGATATCTCATTACCTGTTTCACAGCTTTTCAGTGCTCAATGCCTGGGTTGCTCGTGAAACGACTCAGCATTCCTACGGCAAAAGCTATGTCAGGCCTTGTGGCAGCAGTAACATACATTGAACTTCCGATTACGCTTGCATACTCCAGCTGTCTAACGCTTTTCCTCGAATTAGGCTTCAGCTTCTGATCACACCTGTAAGGTGTATCGATCCCTGGAAGATCCTAATACCCGTAGCGTGTGATCATCTTCTCAATCTAATGAGACTGTGACAGCGCCATTCTAGTGTCTGTCCGGATGATCTTGAACCCTAAGATCACATCAGCTTTCCCCAAGTCCTTTATACTGAACTTAGTCGAGATAAACTTTTTATCTCCGTGACATAGCCCATATTCGTGCCTAGGATAAGCATGTTGTCCACGTACCGACAAACGATTACACCTCTTCCATCTGCGAACTTTGTGTAAACACCCTTGTCCGTCTTGCTGGCCCTGTAGCCATTTGACCTTATAACCTTATCAAAATTTTCATGCCGCATCTTAGGAGCCTGTTTAAGATCGTACAAGGATTTTACCAACTTACAGACTTTGTCTTCAAGACCCTTGATGACAAATTCCTTTGCTGTTGCATATAAATATCTTCGATCAGTTCGTCATTTAGAAAAGTCATTTTTACATCCATCTGATGTATCACCAACTTATGTATTGCTACGAGAGCAATCAACATTCTGATGGTGGTTATCTGGGCTACTGGAGCATACGTGTCAAAGTAGTCGATCCCCTGCTTCTGAGAAAATCCCTTGGCTACTAGCCTAGCCTTGAACTTGTCAATAGTTCCATCTGCTTTCATCTTCTTCTTGAAGATCCATTTGCATCCGATGAATTTTGCTCCTTTAGAAAGATCAACCAACACCCAAGTGTTATTTGAGGTGATTGAATCAATTTTATTGTCCATCGCCTCCTTTCAGCAAACATCGTCTCTGGTCTTCATTGCCTCATCATAGGTACAAGTAGATCTACTTCCACATGATAGTGACAAAGTCATTTCAGAAGTCCTTCGGCCTCCTCACTAGCTTAGTTGATGGCTCAGTGAGCTCTAGTTCAACAGTTGTTTCAACAAGTTCTTCTTCTTGGACTACATTCTCATTGGAAGCTTCAATTTCTTGTGCACCCTTATTGTTCTCCGAAATATCCGTAAGAATAATATTCTTGTGCCTTACAAACTTGTCCAAGAACAATATTCAATGATATTATTTGATTCAGTATCAAAAAATCTTCGAGCATCACTCTTCTCGGCATAATCCAAGAAGATCGTTATCGTAGTCCTTGTCCTGAGCTTCTGAAGCTTCAGATCTGAAAGCTTCATATATGTCAGACACCCCTACACTCTAATGACATTCAAGTTAGGTCTGACTTTGAACCAAAGTTCATGTGGAGTAACGTCTGAAGTTGCATGAGGCACTCTATTTAGAATAAAAGTGGTCGTCAATGCAGCTTCTCCCTAGTAGCATTTTGGAAGACCCGCAGTCAACAGTATTTAGTTTATCATTTCTGTCAACGTTCTGTTCTTGCTCTATGCTACTCTGTTGGCTTGAGGAGAATACAGAGCTGTAGTCTCATTGATAATTCAATGTTCTTAGCAGAATGATGCAAATTTATGAGACCTGTATTCTCCTCCTCGATCACGTCTTATTCTCTTGAGTTGTTGTCCAGTCTGTCGTTCAGCCTCGGCCCTGAACTCCTTGAACTTCTCGAATGCTTTATCTTTGACCTTCAGCAGGTAGACAAATGCGTACTTTGAGAAGTCATCGATGAAGGTAACGAAATACTTCTTCCCGGCCTTTATAGAAAACTGTTTGAAGTCACAGATATCAGAGTGTACCAACTCCAGAAGATCTGTGCTTCGATTAACCCGAGGAAAGGGTTTACTTGTGATCTTCTTCTGAGCACAAACTTCACATTTCTCTACCTTACCCCCACATTTGGAGATAATTCCTATACTAGACATTTTATTTATTATTTTACAATAAACATGTCCTAGTCTATTATGCCAGAACTCAAGAGTATAAGCAGAATGAGCGATTACATTTACAAAATTATACTGATTTACAAGTTGAACTTTAAACATTCCTTCGATATAAAACGCTTTTCCGAAGTATGTTTCCTTTATGGACATCACCATCTGGCCAGCATTGATGTCCATTCTTAGGCCTGCATTACAGAGTAGGCCTCCAGAGATCAAGTTCTTTACGATAGCAGGAACATGCGTCACACCTTGAAGCGTTAGAGACTTCCCAGAAGTCAGCTTCAATACCACCGTCCCGATCCCTTGCACTTCAGCTTGTGCTTGGTTCGCCACCAAATAACTTCAGAAGTTGGTATATAGGTGGTGAACCACTCATTGCTTGAGCAGACATGGCAGGTGGCACCAGTGTCTACCCACCAGTCAGAGTCAGCCCCTACCGTAGTGACCTGCACAATTATTACAACTACGTCAGTGATCATTGAAATCTTACTAGGCTCACCTTGCTCTGATTTCTTGGGCTTAGATTTGTATTCACTCTTGAAATAGCCTTTCTTGCCACAGAAAGGCATCTGGAACTTTGCCTTCTTTTGCTTGAAGGAATTTTTCTTTACTTTCATATTATTGGGATCTTTCTTCTTGCTATGGGAAGCTGCCTGCTTTCCCTTGTATTCCTTGGTGTGAACCAAATTGGCATTAGCCATCTGTTTGGACAGTGCATCCACCTTCAATTGAGCCCTCATCTGGTTCTCAACATAGATTTCTTGTAGGAGATCTTCGAGACTGATCTCCAACTTCTTCCTATGCATGTTTGCGTAGAACTTGACCACCCAGCAGGAAGCTTTGAGACGATCCCTCCAACAACAACTTGTTGGTGAAGGGCATCGATCGCCTCATCTTCTAACTTCTGTCGCAGCTTCAGGAACTCCTTCACCTGTGGCAGCATAAACTTCTCGTCTTCAAATAACAACTTATGATATTTTTCAACGATAAATATCTTGCTCCTATTTTTGTCATCTTCGTACAGTTTTTCTAGAGAGTCCCATATCTCTCTGGCAATTGTCTTCTTTGAATATGATTCCGCCAGGGAGTCCTCCATAACATTTAGGATTAAAAGCCTACAAATGCTATTCTCCCTTCTCCATTTGGCCTGATTTTTAGTAGCAGCAATAATTGCGGCTACAGACCCAGTTTCGAGAACAGTAGGTTCTTCCTTGGTTAACATGTGGTCAACTTTAGAAAGTTGAAGATTGAGAGTAACCTTCCTCTTTCAGACTTGTTAGTGTTCTGCATCAAATTGCTCTAACTCGGTAAAGTTAGGATTGATTAGTGAAGCACGAAAGTTTTCCATCTTGTGAATTAAAGCTTTAAGAATGTTATTCCCGGGGCGTAATTTTTGATGGAAAACTGAAAATTATGCAACACTTCAAAGAAGGTACAAGACAGAGATCCTTGGAGGATTTTGAGAGACAAAAAACTATCATTTTACTTCGAAGAAGACACAGAAAAATTCGTTGTAGCAGCAACAAAAATTCTACTAACAGTTTCTGATTAGATCAGAACTGTTCTCGTTCAGAAAGAGTTGCAAGTGGACAGAAGATAAACAGAAAGTCTGATTAGATCAGAGAAGGAAAAAGCCTGTTGGGGTGAATGATCACCGGCACTCAAAGCTTGATTCGCCCCACACGAACAACTTTTAGGAATCAGCAAATTCGACGGAGAACTTCCGAACACTCCGCGCTTCTGACTCCTCAGATGGCCCGGACTCCTGTGCTGAATGGCGCTGGTGCACAACTTCTTTTTTCTCTTGAACTCTCAAAAATTTGCTAGGAATTGTGTTATGAACACTTAGTACCTGAGAGAGAGAGAGAGAGAGAGCATAGAAGCTTATATAGGCCACACTATAACTGTCCAGCTAGCAAAATATTTGGGACATGGGAAAAAACTTCCCCGAACATTCTGTAACTACTCAAATCGTGCACAGATACGATTTGAGCCAACTGGCGCACAGTGCGTGCCAATTGCGCCACCGCGTGAATGGCACCGCTTGCTCCCATGCGCACATGCGCTATACGCGTACCGTGCGCATCCCGCGCTAACCATCGCGCCAATTACAGCGCCATCTGGCAGTGCCAACTGGCACGACACTGGAAAGCGCCATCTGGTCGCGCGAACTGGCGCACGAACGGCTGCGCAAGAGGTTCGCACAATAAGCACAACTTAAGCACACTATGCGTCTAGCGACGATGCTGACGTGCTAAGTGCAAAGTGCGCCCATAGAACATCACATTACGCCTCATGAGCCCATGAACCCAAGTCTGAGTCGCTAAGCCCCTACGGGGATTAGCTCCAATGGGAATTAATTTCCAAGAGCAAAAA
Organism: Iris pallida; assembly: GCA_029216955.1. Taxonomy (NCBI): domain Eukaryota; kingdom Viridiplantae; phylum Streptophyta; class Magnoliopsida; order Asparagales; family Iridaceae; genus Iris; species Iris pallida. The sequence continues at coordinate 44,581 of JANAVB010033011.1, read as the reverse complement.
GCATTAATACTTTACCATGGAGTCTTATCCTTACCTTCTAGTAAAATCACCCATATGGTTCCCTCCTTAGGGTCACCATCCCATGTGCACATCTCAACAACATACCAAGTATATATAGAGATACAACTCATGGCACTTTTCCAATGTGGGACTAAAAATCACTAGGCATGTGTTGAGAGCAAGCTCTCTTCACATGTTTAAGGAAAAGCTCCAACATATTATTCATACTCATTCTTTATAGTTCTATGGATGTATATACTTGTTGATCTTAGGTTATAGTTGATATGAGGTATTGACGTATAGAAAGCATACTAGCGTCGATATCACGATGTACTCACATCAGGGGCGGCCCTGGCCCAGGGCAGGCTGGACGACGGTCCAGGGGCCCCTGACGAAAGGGGGCACCAACATGAAACTATCTACAATAGAACTAGTATGTATCATGTGCCTATTTTTAACAAAAAATATTGTGGTGTAGTGGTCATAAAGTTAGACTTATATTTAAGAGGTCCTTGGTTCAAATCTTGACTACAACAATTTTTTGTTTTATTTATACTTTTTTTATTTTGGAAGTTTTGCCTCGGGTCTCCATTAAATCAGGGTCGGCCCTGACTTACGTACCCGTGCACAATTATTTGGAAACGGGGTATGACACCGACAATATGTATCATGCATGAACATTCTCTGTTCGAGGAAACAAATGTACAAGAAAGCTTTTATGACGAGCATGATAGTGGGTAGGTGCTAGAAATTGAACCACACGAGAACCACAATGTTCACTTGGCCATGGCAATCGAGGACAAAAAAATATGTTCGAAACATGAGCACATTCTAGTAGAAGGAGGAAGCCGAGAGCATGCAACCAAGACTCGCAGTGAGGCTGATGGTGAGGGATTTTGGTCCTAGTCTAGACTTCACAATTCACTTCGACTTACTTAGTTATGTTATGACTGCGGTGTGACCCGAACTGGAGTTGGTCCGTGAGGTACGATATTGAATTGGGCCCATGCCTTAAAAGAGAATTCTCATGCAAGGCCTTAACCAATCCCAATTATCTCTACCACATGATCCCACATCCTAACCAATGTGCAACTAAATTACCAACACCATTGTCATCCCCCATTTAAGCGCTCAATCGAAAACGAGATAGAACCCAACAATCTCCACCTTAACTCATTTTCGCTAGCGAATAACCTTAATACATTGCTACATTTATTCGTTCCCGCTAGTCTAACAACTTTAGCACCCCTGCTACATTTTGTTCGTTCCTGCCAGTCGAAAAACCTTAGCACTATTGCTACTTTTATTCATTTTCGCCAGTCGAGCATCCAGGAGATCCATCATATTTTTATCTCGATCCACTCGACCATAGAACCAAATCGATACATTCATCCAAATTACCATTGTGCTCCATCTTGGGCTCGTCAAACCCACCTTTGAAGCCAATCTGTGTAGTTGTATATGCTCCTAACTCCACATTGAGAAGAGGGTCCATGTATCCATGTGTACACATGAACGTTCAACACCATCTTTCTCGAACCAATTAGAGCCGCTCAAACCAGTCCCGTTACCATGGGCTCTGATACCACTTGTTGGGAACACGGTATAACCCAAACCGAAGTTGGCCAATAAGGTGCGATATTAATTGGACCCATATGCCTTAAAAGAGAATTCTCATGTAAGGTCTGAACCAATTCCAATTATCTACACCACATGATCCCACATCATAACCGATGTGGGACTAAATTACCAACACCATTGTCACCTCCCCCCCATTTGAGCGTTCAACCGAAATGAGATACAACCCAATGCGACATATAATGTAGAGCAAACCGGTGATGTAAGATTGATAAGCGATAAGAAGAAGGAACTTTATCGCGATGCGATGGGCATAGAGTCCACTTGCGGAGCCATGGAGCCAACACATCTTATCAAAATAGAGAGGGAGTTTATTAAGAATCCAACATGATTTGAGGTGGATGTGACGTCTGGAGCAACCTTGAAAGAAGACGAAGCGATCATGGCTCGGTCCGGGTTTGATCGGGGATGATCCTAGCAAAAAATAGGGAAGCATAATTATATTTCTGCGAACTAGAATTTTGGGTTTCTAACGTCAAAAGTGAGGCAAAATTGTAAATCAGGTTCTGCGAACCAAAATTCTAGTATGGGCGGGTTCTGACTTGGATCGACCTTTTTAATCAATATTCAAAGGCCCAGATTTATTAGTGATGCCTTATGGTTAAGTTAGTCTTTTTTATTGTTGATTAGGGTTTCTTAGTATTTTTTATACGAATTTGATGAGAAGAAAAACTTGTATTGATGTGTACACCAATTATAAATAATGACTATTCAATAATAGTTTACTACTACAATCGATTTTTTGGAGAAGCATGTTCGTGGAAGTCTGATTATCACGCGATCACTTTATTCAGTTAACGATCCAAACTAAAGGCTCGACCTTTTTCCTTCTTTGTCGCGACAACTTGTGGGTTCCTCTCGGATGCTTTAGAACTATTGAGATTGCATGAACTCGTTAGGAGAACTCTCTGAATGGTTATTAGGTTGTACATACCCAGTTTTAGTCTAAGGACTTTGTTATCGTAAATTAAACTGATAGCTTGAAGACAAATTGATAAGTTTTAGGCGAAGGGATTTGCTAAAACATTGAAGACGTGAAGGGATCACTCTTTCTATTCTCCCTTGATCGCCAATAGTCTCCTACCTCCTCTATTAAGTATCACGCCCAGGTCCCGTAGGACCGATCGTCCTTGCTAAGGCGTGATGCCACACAAGCCTAGTTTGTGCTCGTGCAAGGCTAAGTTCAGAAACGGCCAATTTAAGCTAGGCCACAGAGTCGCACAAAGTGTCCCCAATTGTAGTGGAAAGTAAATGAACATAAATTTGAAAACAATCAATAGTATTTATTAAGAATCAAGAAGTATTACAAGCGGTACTAGGCCAAGATTATAATTCGCCCAAGCTCTCTCTCTCTCTCTGAAACATAAAAGGCGTGTCAAGTTGCTTACAAGATGGAAGGATTCATGGCGATGTTTTGATACATTATGTCCTATATGTGGTGCTTCAGTTTCTTTGTAACGCTCCAAGGCTCCAGAGTTAGCTCTACGCCTTAGCACGTTCGAGGGAAGTCTTCGCACCCGATGAGGTTCTCCCGTACCCTGCAAGCAGACTATGTGGTTATCAATACATTGTTATGCACTGGTGGGGAGGCTAGCTCGCCCACTCGCTATCATTACCAAACACGTTCATTTTACTTTTGTACACCATCTATTATTTATTGTCTTACTAATCTTGTCATAGGTTCAGTTTCATGGCATATCATTCAAGCCTATCTCGTGTTATCGATATCGTGTCGCATAGAAAATACATGCGAAACTTACCATACTTATCGTACGATCTCCCCTGTCCAAGTAAACCAAGTTAGCCAACAGTTCATATGTAATGACTTAACATAATATTGCATAGGTATTCAAAAGTTTCAAGGGCGTGTTCCTACCTCAGGGTCTACAAAGTATATTCAAGTTGTCAAGTTGTGTTATTTCGATGTCCATGTTCACGCAGTTGTTCAGTTTACTCAACTTGTTGGTTTGTGTTATACTCAAACATTGTTCAGATATGTTACAGTCAGTAACTTAGCATGTTCAACTTAGTCAGATTACTTGTTTCAATGCAAGTTCTCGCACGCGGATTGCCGCAATCCAGCCAACTTAATCTATATGCACCGGTCGCTGACACCACAAGCCATTTGGGCATTTACTCCTCTTGGTATTCTCACATATCAAAATGTGATGGCTGGTACACCTTGACAGTCTTTTGATATACCCGACCTTATGTCTCTTGGGTGGCCAAGCCCGTACCCAATCATCCTGTAAGCCATGATTCTACCTAGGCCAGCCACGATATCGTTGATCGTTGCCTTGGAATCCTTAATCCCTTCTTCCCCTCATATACGAGTGGGTTGTCTGCTACCATTTCGTATTGTCTTATCATTTTTAAATTAACGACTGTGTTTAAGCCATAGTCGATTACCGACTAGGTTGGTGCGACATCCGTGCAGCGCGGGTAGCGAGCCCCGTTGCACGTCTCCGTCATATCTGTCGCTAATCTTTCTTTTCTTTCTTTCATTCATTCGTTCTTTTCTTTCTTTCACTTGTTCATTCGTCCACTGATTCATTCACGTATTCATTCATTCATTCGTTGATTCCTTCATTCACTTATTCATTCTTTCATACATTATGCAACTCCCTGTGCGGGAATCGCCTTGGCGACCCATCAGTCCTGAAGCATTTCAATGTTTCTAGTGCTCTATTCGGAATGACTATGTTGATAGTCTTCCTCTCATTTTAGTAAACCATTCATTGTTTCATGTCTCAAGTTGTGGTACGATTCTAAGTGACAAGCCTATCGTTCATTATTGAACGCATAAGTAAATCTACTCAAAATGTAAGTTGTGCGTTAGCACGAGTGTGGAGCGCGGTACAAGGTTCAAGTATTATTCCAAGTTTCTTTCCATGTTCTACACAAGTATACAAAATGGGATTATTCCCTTAGCTAGGTGCATTGAGTCATTTTATTAGCATGCACGGTGTTATCGCCTAGCGATTCTAGCAATATTGTCCGTATTATTATATGTCTAGGTTAATCAAAGACAGGTTCATCGGAGCCACCCACCTTAGCGATCACTACCAAAATAAGTCAAATTAGCGACGCAATTAGCGACGCTTCGCTAAGACGTCGCTAATATTTTTGATATTGGCGACATACTTTTTATATGTCGTAAAACTTCACTGATTGCAAAAAGTAGCGACGTTGAGCGACGTTTAGTGACTACAATTAATTTGTTGGAAAGTGACGTCGATGAGAAGTCGCTGAACGTCGCTATATTTTATAATCAGCGACGTTCAGTGACGTATATATATTGGGTCGTCTTTATTTATTTATTTTGGCAACGTTTAGCGACGTCATTTAATGACGTCGCTAACTGTTTAATATACATGGGACCAGCCCCATCCCAAATCCAAAAAATTTACCCCAAATTTTTTCCCTCCGTCAACCGCCGTTCCCCCCTCGACTGCTCCTCACCCTCGACCGCCGCTCCCCCCTCGAGGCTACCGTTTCTTCCCCTCGCCACCGCGAGCTCCTCCTCCTCCGGGGTCCTCATCCACCGACCCCCCCTCTGCGAGCTCTTCCTCCTCCTCCGGGATCCTCCTCCACCGCGAGCTCCTCCTCGTCTCCGGGCTCCTCCTCCTCCGACCCCCCTCCGCGAGCTCCTCCTCAACCACTTACGTCGACCTCCTCCTCCTCTCGACAAACCCCAAGATCTGGTAAACCCTAACCTATATTCTATCTGAGTTTAGACACGACACAGACATGAATATGACACGATACACTGACATGATAGAATATATTATATTCGTACACTGACACGATACACTGAGCCACCACTTGGGACAATAAGATTAGGGACTGATTGGGTTCAGTTCCAAAACTGATTAGGGATCAGTCTTCAACTGATCTAGTATCAGTCTTCGACTGATTTGAATGTCAGTCTCCAACTGGCATTTGAAGTAGTCAATAGGACTGATTGTTTAAGATGGACGTACAGGAAATTGGGTGAGTGGTGATACTGCTGTATCCTATGAAGAGATGCAAGGGGCTATGGGGACTGAACCTGTGAGGAAGTGACAAGGGCCACTTAGTAGTGTCAGGGGTGTCCTTTTAGTGCAGAGCACTTGTGCTCTATTGCACAGGGAGTGCTCGAGTGTAGGCATCAGTTGGAGGATGTGAGAGGTTCAGGAATTAAGGGGAGGGTCTTTGTATCAGTCAAATTGAAACTGATATGAGGAAGAGAATCAAGTTTGGATAGTACTAATTAGGAAGGGGTCTTAGGTCCCTACAGGTAATGGCCTTTGCTTGGCCTCTATGTGCATTAAGCAGGGGTTTTCTTTTCTTCCCTAGGACAGCAGTCCAACATGAGGTGGTAAACAACAGTGAGGATGGGGGCTTATCTCTGCAGTGAAGGGTATACCCTATATTGTATACATATATATATATATATATATATATATATATATATATATATATATATATATATTTTGGTAAACAACAGTGAGGATGGGGGCTTATCTCTGCAGTGAAGGGTATACCCTATATATATATATATATATATATATATATATATATATATATATATATATATATATATATATGCACATCGAGTCGTGGTGTACTGGTAACACCACCGTGCACCGGGGGTGAGGGCCGGGTTCGAGCCCTCCCTCACACGGAGGTGGCTGGGTGGCGGTGGCCACGACTTCCGAGCCAAGGTCGGGTGGAGTCGTCCACCGACTTTGGTTTTTAAAATATATATATATATATATATATTTTTTTTTTAAAAAATATATATATATATATATATATATATATATATATATATATATATATATATATATATATATATATATATATATATATACACACACACACACACATAGGTATAGTGGTGTCTTCAATTAGGTACTATATGAACTTAGTAAGGGTTAAGTTAAGGTATTGTGTATAGGATATCCAACCCTTTGTAAGTGGGAGCCTCGTGGCACTAGGACGCCCTTTAGTTACACAATTATTTACCGAAACCAACATGTTTCTATATCACCAATTTACAAATTATCTTTATACTGTAATATTCCAATTCATATATTTTATAAAAGCTTTGGTATTCCATCATGAACAGCCTAATAATGCCAAAAATGCTGATATTAAGTCATTTAAATTTAACACACCCAAACATAAGCACATGTCACCAATCCAACCTCCCAACACGCACATACACATACATACATAAAAAAAACACGACATCGACACACTCACTGACATGACACTGACACACTGAAACAAGATGGTGGTTCCTTTAGTTAGCTTGATTATGTTACAATTATATTCTCTGTGAATATCGATCTTACCAGATGGCACCCATGACCCGAGCAACGTCGTTTGAGGGAAACACAGATTGCTGAGGTGGCTTCTCCTACTGTTAAGGAGGAAGTGGCACCAGTAGCTAGTGAGACCGAGAGTTCCATTCATCTAGCACCTACAGTGGAATGGCGCTTTCCCGTCGTCGATCCTACTTTTTCGAAGATGTTGCGTGATGGTATTATTGAGCGTATGCGTGAGCTGCGTGGTCGTCATTAGTGTAGTTTTATGGATATATTTTGTGTTGGACTATTAGTACTTATTACCATCTGTACTTATTTTATTGAGATGAGTTTATGGACTTAATTATGGACTTATTACCAGCTGTACTTGTTTTATGGAGATTAATTATGGACTTATTACCACTTGTTTTATGGAGATTAATTATGTTAAGTCTTCTGTGTGGTCAATTCTGATACACTATGGTTATATGGTTATGTCATGTGATACACTATTACCACTTGTTGTATCATGATTACTTGGGATTCTATTTCAATGTTTAGTATATATCATGATTAATGCGCCTATTACTTTTACAAGTGTTTCAACGAGTGCATGTATCTATCTTACAGATTTATCCTCAAATAGATATGGATATGAATTACTATCTGCGGAATCGTTCTTGGATGTACAACCGTCATCATGATGACATGTGCGGTGTACGGGATGAATTCATAGAGGGTATACAGCAATTCCTGCAGTTTGCCAAGGCGTTCCCTCAGTACATGGACGGTACCAAAATTAAGTGTCCATATGTGAGATGTCGTAACTTGAAATATCATCCAGAAGTGGAAGTCACGTATCATTTATACTCGAAGGATTTCACGCCGAATTACTATCAGTGGAGCGCGCACGGAGAACTTGTGTCTTTAGCATCGGTGTATGAGCCTTATGTGGATGTCCATAACCACGCTGCTTACGACTATGGGTTGGTGAACATGGTTTTTGATGCGACGGAGCCTAGTTTTGATCTGGACAATCATAATGCACCTGAGGAGGCACTGAACGCCAATGCTGCAAAGTTCATGGAGTTGCTGAAGAATACAAGGACTCCATTATATCCTGGTTGTGAGGATCATTCACCGTTGGAGATGGTTACAAGATTGTTGAGCATCAAGTACGATTTTAATATGTCATAAGATTGCTACAACTGAGTTATGGAGTTGATTATAGAAATATTGCCTGAGGGTGCTAAGTTGCCTAAAGACTTTTACCGGTCTAAGAGGATGGTGAGATCGCTCTGGATGGGATACGAGAAAATCGATGCATGTCACAACGGGTGCATATTGTACTACAAAGACGACAAGGATGAAGACGTCTGCAAATTTTGTGGTGCTGATCGCTACAAGGGCAGTGGTAGAGGAAAGTCTGTCGGTGAAAAGAAGCCTACCGATTCGATGTACTACTTGCCGTTGACGCCACGGTTGCAGCGGTTGTTTATGGTGAAGGAAACTGCAGAAAACATGAGTTGGCATAAGCGAGAACAGATCGAAGGAGTATTGGATCACCCATCTGATGGAGAAGCATGGAAGCACTTTAATCGAGAGTATCCAGATTTTGCTTCTGATCCGCGTAATGTCGGATTGGGTCTCTGCTCCGACAATTTTTACCCCATTCGGACTTTTGGGATCCCAGTATTCGTGTTGGCCTGTGATCATCACTCCGTACAATCTACCACCTTGGATGTGCATGAAGACTTCGTATATGTTCCTCACCGTTATTATCCCAGGTCTGAACAATCCAAAAAGGAACATCGATGTGTATTTACAGCCATTGATTGATGAGTTGAATCGGCAGTGGAAAGTAGGTTCCAACACGTATGATGTATCTAGAAAACAAAATTTTCAAATGCGGAAAGCACTTATGTGGACCATCAACGACTTTTCGGCCTATGGTATGTTATCTGGATGGAGCACACATGGTCATCTTTCATGTCCGTATTGCATGGACCGTACTAAGGCTTTCCGTTTGAAATACGGAGGCAAACCGTGCTTTTTTGATTGTCATCGACAATTCCTTCCGAAGGATCATCCATACCGGAGGAAAAAGAATGCTTTTCGTGCGGCGTTGTTGAGAAGGCTAATCCCCCGCCAAGGTGGCCCGAATACACGATATGGGAAGAGGTAAAAAATTTGCCAAGAGCTATTGAAGAGCCTGCTACGGGCTACAAGTGTGACAGATTTGGTCGCACTCATAACTGGACGAAGAGGAGTATATTCTGGGATCTGCCATATTGGAGCACTAATCTGATTAGACATAACCTTGATGTCATGCATATCGAGAAGAATATGTTTAACAACATAATTAATACTGTAATGGACGTAAAGGGGAAGACGAAAGGCAATCCAAAGGCTAGATTAGAGTTGGAAGAAATATGTAGACGTCCTGCATTGCATTTGATAGAGGAGGGGATTGGAAAGTTGAAGCAGCCTAAGGCAATTTTCTCACTGGAGAAGGAGGATAAAGTCAGACTTTGTAGGTGGATTCAAGGTTTGAAATTTCCAGACGGGTATGTTTCGAACTTGAGAAGATGTGTCGACCTCAAGGAGAATAAACTGACAGGTATGAAGAGCCATGATTGTCACGTATTCATGGAGAGGTTAATTTCGATTGCATTTCGGAAATACTTACCCCAGGTTGTTTGGGATCCATTGACCGAGCTTAGTATATTCTCCAGAGATTTTTGTTCTACTAAGTTGCTCGTCGATCGTCTAGAAAAGCAGGAGAACGATATTACGGTAACACAATACAAGCTCGAAAAGGTATTTTCTTCTGGATTCTTCGACTCCATGGAGCATTTGCCAATTCATCTTTTCTACGAGGCACGTATTGGTGGACCTGTCGGTTATCGGTGGATGTACCCGTTTGAGCGGTATTTGAACCACCTAAAGAGGAAGGTGAAAAACAAGGCTCGGGTCGAGGGTTCTATTTGTGAAGCCTATATTCTCGAGGAGATTACAAACTTCTGCTCGACGTATTTCAAACCTCATGTTGCTACGAATAGAACGAGGACTCCGAGAAACGACGACGGATATCAAGAATCTAATGATGGAATACTGAAAGTATTCAATGCGTCCGAAAAGCCTTCGGGGAAAATGAAGAAGAGATATTTGAATGACGAAGAGCTAAGGGCTGCTCAGTTGTATATATTACTCAATTGCGACGAGGATGAAGTAGAGAAGCTAGAGGGGTAAGTAATTAATGATGAGTTTACGTCATCTCAATGTAATAGTATAAGCTAATATTATTGTACTAATCGGCGGTTGCTTCGTTGTTTTTCAGCACATATAATGATGAGTTGAGGTCGGTTATACCCTACCTAACAGACGAAGCATTAGAACAATAAATGATATGTCATTTTCCTTCTTGGTTGAGCGAATATATAAAAAACTCGGTAATTATTGGCCTCTTCTAATGCAACTGCGCAATAAAAAACTTACTATCTCTTCTTTGGTATTCAGGTCGATCGTCTAATTTTACCAGAGATTGAATTAATTAGAACTGTTGCCAAGGGACCAATTACTTTTGTTAAAATATGGCCAAGCTATTATGTCAATTGCTTTAGGTTCAAGTCGACAAATGCTCCGATCAGAGGCAGCTTCCTGGATCTTGATTCCACGAAAAACAGTTGTTTGTGTATCAAATCTTCGAACTACAAAGACGTCGATCCAGGAAATGATTTATTTGGTATCATGCAAGAGATTGTGGAGTTGACATATATGGCAGAGAACCAGCAAAGATCATGTTGTTCAAGTGTGAATGGTTTGATCCGATTGAAAATCAAGGTTGGAAAATTGACAAGCATGATCTTGTGGATATAAACTACAAGCGTAGATATCAAGGCTACGAACCATTTGTCCTATCAACTCAGGCTCAGCTCGTGTACTTCACAGGTTATCCGAGACGGGGAGCAACGAAGTCTGACTAGTGGGCATTATGCAAGACTAAAGCTAGAGGTACTTTTGATGTTGACGAAAAAACTTATCAGGAGGATGAGCTACCTCTTGTAACCAAGATTGTTGATGTGGACTCCACGGAAGTTACACATTACATGACTAATGTAGAAGATGTAGAATTATCCGAAGTGGAAGGCGAAGCCGACGAAGGCGAAGATGAAACTGAAGATGTGGAGGAGGAGGAGGAAGAGGAAGATGAGGTCGAGGAAGATGAACAAGATGAATATTCTGAAGATGATTAAGAGAGATGTACTTTCATTTTTTAGATGTTTCTATTAGAATGCACTATCTGGACTTAGATGCTTCTTGTACAATGTACTATCTAAACTTAGATGTTTCTTGCAGAATATACTATCTGGACTTAGATATTTCTAGTAGAATATACTATCTGGACTTAGATGTTTCTTGTAAAATGTATCATCATATGTTGTCTTAGTTATTATCTTATCTTTGTTGTACTTTCATATATCTAATGTACTTTTTGTTGTATCTCATCATATGTTGTTATCAAGTATGACAGGTCATCGCGGATCGTTCCGTATGTCCCGACATGGGGCACGAGGTACTGGTACTGGCAGAGGACATAGAACTCCTTCGGTACCTCCTACTGGTACCGGCTCTGGATCCTCGTCGCCCAATACTCCTATGTATCGAACAGTACCTCCGTCTGCCCTGACGCTACGTGGTATATCTCCTAGGACGAGTAATTCCAGGCCTGAGACTGCTCCGTCGTCTAGCGTTTCTCCTGCTGATACGACGATAGAGACAGATGAGCAGATGGAGGAGGCTGAGCCGACGACCGACCAGTATCAGGCAGATTATGCATGTGCACCTCCGGAGGAGACGATGACGGAGATCTGGACCGACGGTACAAAGTAAGTGTTTTGGTTTAACATTTTTTTCCTGTGTTTATCATAAATTAACTTTTCTTATGAATATAATATGTCTGTACAGATATCTTCCCCCGTCGGTACAGAGACGCCTAGGCCACTTCTTGAGGACTAATTATGGTGGTCCTTGGATAAACTACTCTGATGCTCCGGACGAGAGGAAGGCCTAGTGGTTTGCGTGCTTCAAGATTAAAATATGTTTGCTTTTAACATGAATCATATAATTTTTGCATATTGTATATAACTGATAAATATTTGGTTTGCACTCTTCTAGGATATATTTTTCTATCTACCGCACCGGACCGAGATGATCGAGGGGATGTTTCCTGCCGTCGCTGCTAAGCTGATCCACGACACTATTAATGATCAGAAGACTCGTGATCGTGACGAAAAGTCGATCCAAGGTTGGATCACCCCTGAGCAGTGGACTGCGATGAAGGCTCGATTCGATGAGCCAAGGTACAAGAAAAATTCTGAGAAGGCCAAGGCGGCTAGGAAGTAGGGATCAAAGTGGTGCGGTGGGTCGATTCCGATGACGGAACATTTCCGTCGTTTGGTATGTCTTTTTATTTCAGAAATATTATTTTAATGCAAGTTCGATAAATTAGTAAAAGGTGATATATTTAATTACAGGTAAGGAGGGGTGATGATGCCAATATGGTGACTGTCTTCCTGGCCACACATCGGAAGGGCGGAAAGCTTATTGACGAGAGGGCGGAGCAGGCCTATGCAAGTATTAAAATTCTATTTATTAATTTTAATACTTCGTGTTAGTTTTGATATAACTTAGTAAATATGCATGCAAATATATATTCATGTAGTTAGTAATAATAAGTATATTAGATATTAGAAGTTATAGAGTATCCATGCTTTCTAGGTCGAGTTTCAACGGCTTAAGGAGCGGGCGGCTGCTAGTCCACCTGCTGCGGGAGAGGCTGGTACTTCCTCGCAGCCCGCTCCAGCTCCGTCGGAGGACGAGTTGTGGGCGACCGTCGTTGGTGGTCTCCAGAGGGGTACGTACTACGGTACGGTATCCTATGGTGCCCTAGTTGTGACACAGTCCTCTAGGGCCTCCCATGCTAGTGTGCATGTCCCATAGCCCTCCCAGGAGTCTGCCCGAGTCCAACAGATGGTGGAGTCTGTCCGTGACGAGCTGCTACGACGGATCCAGGAGCAGTACCAGACGGATGATGCTGCGCTCATAGCACGATTGGATACGCCCGACCGCAGCATTATGGAGCTCAGGGATGTGACTAATAGGACAGAGCAGGGCATCACTGATCTTGGAGCGTCGATAGAGCGTAGCGTGATGGATCTGCAGGCATCACAGCTATCCATGGATGAGAGGCTCATGTTGATGCAGGATTCGATGGTTGATAGCTGTCACACCCCGATTCGGGGAATCGCTCGCTTTGCTTCGATTCACGCTGAATCGATCGTCCTCACTAAGGCATGATGTCGTACAAGTCTGGAGTTGTACTTGTACAAAGCTAGAACATGCATATTTATATCATTTCAAAACATTTGAAAATAAGCCACAGTTGTGAAAACATTGAGTAAGCAGAATTGGAAGAAAATATTCATTTTATTGATGATTGTAGTCAGAATATAACTTTGCTCGATAATATTTGAAGTGACTTTTCGGCTACATTGATTAGTTAAAAGAAGAACAACTGATAGGCTGCCATGAAATAACTTCCCGTTCCATACATCATGCCCCTTTAGTACTTTGAAATATAAGCAGATATCTTTGAAAACTCCGCAATACTTTGTGTGTCTTTAGGAAAAATAACTTGAAAGGAAACAACAGTTCAGAAAGCTTTAGTTGCGATGTGCGCCCGAGCCTTCTTCCGTACCTGTGGAGGAGGGGTCTGCACATTATAACAATGCGCTGGTGAGCCCCGTTGGCCCACTCAGCTAAACCAACATTTTATTAATGACAAGCATTTTAAAGATATAAACTTATTAGGGGCAGGCAACATTTAGAGTAAATCACAATTCAAATGACATGGTATTTCATGAAACCATGTTTACTTTACCATTGGTCGAATCCAACTTTCCTACATAAAATACAGGATAATAATAATATACTTACCGCCCCTCCACAAAACATTGATTAGCATACATTCCCACACTATGACCACTGGTGTTGTTAAACCATATGGACTCTTTCTGTTCATTCATTTGCATTTGGGACTTCAAGATAATGAGATGACAGCACAGTAGGGAGCTAGCCTCTATGATGCCTCGCATTACTCATGTTCCCCAAAGCACTTCGTTATTTCTTCGAAGGCCGAATCGGTCCCGGTGCCCCGGTACCGTTCAAGGAAATTATTACTCAATCTTTGTATACAAGTTGTCCATGGTCAGGCGAATGTGTGTCCGACTCGATACACAGTGTGTATAGAATATTTGAAGTAATAGGAAACATGATCATTCTTAGCATTTCATAACCATCATTCTAGGCATCAATTCATTTCAGTTCATTGCAGTAATATCAATTCATTTCAATGTTTGATCTCTAGCTTCTTAGTGGTATTGACTTGTGGCATTAGCATCTTTATATCGATCAACGGATGTTGCAAGACAATTATTTAGTTGGCATGAAGGAATAGCGAGAGGGACAATACCACCACAGAGATCCACACTCACCAAATTAGAGGATCGCCGAGAGAGAGAGGAACACTTGCACGCTTAGCCTTCTGTCACGCGTCAGTCTGCATTGGCACCAAAAGTTTGGTTAATATTCCGTCTTGTTATGTTCTCTTCTCTCAGAATTCTCAAGAATGAATGCTATGCAATCGATGAAAACGGACAAGAATCAAATAATCGAAAATCATTCAGAAAAGCATCCATCAAAACCAAGTAACAAAACCAGCAGCAAAACATCCAGAGAAAACTCTTGGACGCATTTCAAGAGAAACCAATCCATTAGTTGGAAAGGTTCTTATGCACTTGTCCGTGATCGATTCGATGTCGACGGTATGTTTCTCCAATATTCGGTTCTGACCGAGTTAACCAAGCCACAAGCCTTACATAGTGAACCGTTAGGAGCAGGACACTACATAATATACCACAAAGAAAAAATTTCGTCCTCGAAACTTAAAGCAAAAGTCCTACCTCAAAATTATCAAACAGCGACGGGTATTTCACCTACATCTCCTCTTCTAATTCCCACGTCGACTCCTCGACAACATGGTTCCGCCACAGCACGTTGACTAAAGACACTGTCCGATTCCGCAAAACTTTCTCTTTCCTGTCCAAAATTTGGACAGGCTCTTCAGTATAGGATAGGTCAGCGCTCAGCTGCAACTAATGGAAGTTTACTACGTGACTTAGATCATGCACGTACTTCCGCAGTTGGGATATATGGAAGACATCGTGCACATCAGCCAGAGCAGGAGGTAGTGCAAGTCGATAAGCCACTGAGGCTACCTTCTCCAAAATCTCGAATGGTCCAATGAATCTCGGGCTCAGCTTTCCTTTCATCCCAAACTGCATCACATCTCGCATGGGTGTGACCTTCAAGAAGACATGATCGCCCGCAGTAAATTCCAAAGGCCGTCGAGAGGGTTCGCTTAATTCAAGAAAGACTTAAAGTTGCTCAAAGTCAACAGAAGAACAACTTGTCATGCCCCGATTCGGGGAATCGCTCGCTTTGCTTCGATTCATGCCGAATCGATTATCCTCGCTAAGGCGTGATGCCGTACAAGTCTGGAGTTGCACTTGTACAAGGCTAGAACATGCACATTATATCATTTCAAAATATTTGAAAATAAGCCACAGCTGTGAAAACATTGAGTAAGCGGAATAGGAAGAAAATATTTATTTTATTGATGATTGTAGTCAGAATACAACTTTTTCGATAATATTTGAAGTGCATTTTCGGCTACATTGATTAGTAAAAAGAAGTACAACTGATAGGCTTCCATGAAATAACTTTCCGTTCCATACATCATGCCCCTTTAGTACTTTGAAATATAAGCAGCTATCTTTAAAAACTCTGCAATACTTTGTGTGTCTTTAGGGAAAATAACTTGAAAGGAAACAGCAGTTCAGAAAGCTTTAGTTGTGATGTGCGCCCGAGCCTTCTCCCTTACCTGTGGAGGAGGGGTCAGCACATTATAACAATGCGCTGGTGAGCCCCGTTGGCCCACTCAGCTAAACCAACATTTTATTAATGACAAGCATTTTAAAGATATGAACTTATTAGGGACATGCAACATTTAGAGTAAATTACAATTCAAATGACATGGTATTTCATGAAACCATGTTTATTTTACTATAGCCGAATCCAGCTTTCCCGCATAAAATACAGGATAATAATAATATACTTACCGCCCCTACACAAAATATTGATTAGCATACATTCCCACACTATGACCACTGGTGTTGTTAAACCATATGGACTCTTTCCGTTCATTCATTTCCATTTGGGACTTCAAGATAATGAGATGACAGCACAGTAGGGAGCTAGCCTCTATGATGCCTCGCATTACTCATATTCCCCAATGCACTTTATTATTTCCTCCTAGGCCGAATCGGTCCCGGTGTCCTGGTACCGTTCGAGGAAATTATTGCTCAAACCTGGTATACAAGTTGTCCATGGTTAGGCGAATGTGTGTCCGACTCGATATACACAGTGTGCATAGAATATTTGAAGTAATAGGCAACATGATCATTATTAGCATTTCATAACCATCATTCTAGGCATCAATTCATTTCAGTTCAGTATTCAGTTCATTGCAGTAATATCAATTCATTTTAATGTTCGATCTCTAGTTTCTTAGTGGTATTGACTTGTGGCATTAGCATCTTCATATAGATCAATGGATGTTGCAAGACAATTATTTATTTGGCATGAAGGAATAGCGAGAGGGTCAATACCACCACAGAGATTCACACTCACCAAATTAGAGAATCACCGAGAGAGAGAGAGGAACACTTGTACGCTTAGCCTTCCGTCACGCGTCAGTCTGCATTGGCACCAAAAGTTTGGTTAATATTCCGTCTTGTTGTGTTCTCTTCTCTCAGAATTATCAAGAATGAATGCTATGCAATCGATGAAAACGGGCAAGAATCAAATCATCGAAAATCATTCAGAAAAGCATCCATCAAAACCAAGCAACAAAACCAGCAGCAAAACATCCAGAGAAAACTCTTGGACGCATTTCAAGAGAAACCAATCCATTAGTTGGAAAGGTTCTTATGCACTTGTCCGTGATCAATTCGATGCCGAAGGTAAGTTTCCCCAATACTCGGTTCCGACTGAGTTAAATAAGCCACAAGCCTTACATAGTGAACCGCTAGGAGCGGGACACTATAATAGCAGTACGAGGCTGTTATCTACCATGGATTCCTTCCACCAGCGACTAGCAGCGTTGGAGCGTTATTGTCCTCCGGGTGCGCCTTCGTTGTCGTCGACTCCGTCGGCGTCACTACCTCCGACTCCACCGACGTCACTACCTTCTTCATCGGTAACGATTTCACGGAAGGAGTACAAGATGTTCCTATCCTTGAGGCGCGGCGGTGCCCCTCCTCCTCCAGATCCGCAGTAGTCCGAGTTAGGACTGTTCTACGAGATTGTAGTATTTTTTAATTAGTGTTTGTTTATGTTGTTTCAGTATTGGTTGTGGATTATTTGTTTGTGTAGACTTTCATTATTGGTTGTGGATTCATGTGGATATTGGTTGTATACATTGGATATTCGTTTACCGACTTTGGATATTTATTGTTCATTGTGTTCGTTTTTTGTCATGTTGGTTGTAGACTTTTGCTCTTGTTTGCATTGATACATATGTATATTGTGATGTACCGTTGTTGAGTGTTCCACCGAAGGGGTCGGCGAACCCAGGAAGAAAATGTGCTTGTGGTTTTTTTCTTATTTATTGAATTGCAGGTAGAAAATGTGATTCTGTGGGCATTCTGTATTTTTTTTTTTGTAAATTAGCAACGTTACCGATATTTAGCAACGTAGCTAAACGTCGGTAAACGTCGCTACACCACCAAGTATACCGACGTTTAGCGACGTTTACCGACGTTGAGCGTCCCAGTATTTCCCTCGTCTACAGAGTCGGTGAACGTCGGTAACAACTAGCATACGTCGCTAAATTCACCGACGTTGACCGACGCCGACGTGGCGTCGGTGAACGTCGGTCAATTACCGACGTTTATTGACGTCGGTAAGCGTCGGTAATGGCGACGATTACAGACGTTCTGTCTGTTAGCGACATGGCTTTCCGCGACCACAAGAAAATGTCGCTAAATACGTCGGTAAACCGTTGTAGCGATGTTTTTGTCATTTTAGCGACGTTTTCTGGCGTCGCTAATATGACTTGTTCTGGTAGTCGATGATCGCATCGGCCGAGCGAGACTCCGAGCGCGCCCTTGAAAGTCTAAGTCTGGATTCTCCTGTAGGGCCAAGTCCATTGTCTCTGCGTTAAGCGAGTCATTTCGCCGAGTAAGACGGGATTCGAGTCGTTGCTCTTGCGCTATTTGAGTCGGCGTTCCGCTAAGATGGAGCGGGTCATTGCATTAAGCGCACTAGGGGCTATTTATAGAGGGGTAGTGGAATAATATAACCGCCTATACGGTGAGGTACTTAATCCTTCGACAAGGCTAAAAAGCCTTCAAAACCTGTAATAGGATTGACAACGATGCCGACTTAGTAGTACTCAAGGCTTAATGGTCTCTAAAGTATTTCCATTCCTTGCAGAAATTATGGCTATAATTATGAGGGCAGTAACAACCCACTAATAACGTGGGTATTACTCCCTAAGTTCCCGTTCGTGGAGGAAAAAAATATGTCGAACAACTTGTAACTATCATCCGCGTAGCGTATTTAGCGTCTTGCAATGTTGGATAACAACATCGCGCGGGTGGACCTATAGCGGTGCTAACCTACCACACTATGTCGGGCTAGCCAAACTGGTTGACAAGCTCGCTTTCAGAGTGGAGCTAAGAATCTTGATTCAGAAACTTGCTTGGACAACGGGCCTAGCCTTCTAGGCTTGTTTACTTCGTATAAATAGCAAAGTTAGCCTATTTTGATCGTGTATCATATTGGGCTTGGATGGGCCAAGTAGAGTATAAATTACCATTTGTGCTTTTGTGATGTAGTGATTGAATTTTTTGAGGTGTGAACGTTTTGATGTCTATAAAGAGGAGGCTAAGGAAGATTTTCAGAGATTCAAAAGAGATTATACCACTTTTCTAAGAGATTTACGACTCTTTGGTTCTTGCACTTCAAAAATGAGGAAATAGTTTCTGACGAAAGATCGTCTACTTTGTTAGATTGAGATCGTTATTATTGGACGGTCGAAAATCATTACTAGATAAGAGTATTTTATAAAAGATTGAGGTTATTGAACGATTTTAATTATTTTGTGTTTGTCTTATATTTAAAAATATAGTGATTGATTTTCAGGATAGAGGAGTCGACGTTATTGTATATACAATCCGTTTATCTAATAAATTGTTAGGATTTGTCGGAGTGACCATAGCCACTATATATTGTACATGTATATTTGATCTTTACTTGGTTTTTATGTTAATGTGATCCATGTTTTTTTTTTTTGAATCGTTGGTCAATGCATTCTTCCGCTGCGCACAATTCTGACTTCCCACACCAACGCTAACCGACCTAACATAGTAGGGTCAATCACAAGTTATATTCTTAATTTGTGTCGTATCTAAGAATGAAAGAGGAATTTGAATGATCTGAACTTCAAAAATCTGTGGAATGATGAAAGCTCCTGCTCCGCAGCACTGAATCTGGAGTGTTAAATATTCAACCACAGCCAAAGGCTCTTCTTGAAATTAAGCAAGCAGTCATTTTCCACCAACAGGAGTGTTTGTTGCTTCTTTCCTACAGTAATTGACACGTGACCTTTAATTTTATTGCTTATGTAGCAATTAAGTATGCATTCATATCTTCTGCAGCAGATCTGCATGATAACAAGCTGCCCAAAATATTCCACAAAGTACAGTACAGGTGGAATGAGAGTCAATTAATCAATCCACGAGATATCAACTAATTGTCCAACTAATTCATTCCTTCATTCGCATGCCATCCACATGCAATGCAGAATTAAACTATAAAAAAAATCAGTGGTTTCTACAGAACATTGAGGGACCGATACGTGAACCGATACGTGAACCGACAACCGATAGCACGTATCGGTTCCCATTGGTCGGAAGCATTTAATGAAGATAGCAGGAAACTGGTTTTCTGAATCCCACATTCCGATCAATAGAAACCGACACATGGTCTCAGTTTTACGACCGCAGTCACCTCCTTCAAAAATATATAATAAACATGATATTGTTCAAATGTTGCCTTGGTCCTGATTTGGTGTTAGTGGCTAGATGGCACGACGAGTGCATCGCTCGCTGATGACGAAATATGACTTTATATATTAGCGAGACCGGCGCCATCCCCACTTGTTGAGGCTCTCAAAGACTCTCCTCGATATGATTCCTGTCGACGTAGGCGTCAAAGTCATTAAACTCCAGCTGCGGATATAATCAGGACTGGTTCCAGAGTAAAAGACTTCGGACTTGGATAACCCCTCTGCTTGAGACAACTTTCAAGTTCAGCATGATCCCACAAGAGATCGTGGTCGTGGATGACCCTCCAGAATTGGCCCACAGTAAGACCCAATGAGCAACCGAAACTAGTTCTGGATAGACAATCCAATCCTGTGGGCCGATCCTGGATATAATAGCTTGTGACGAAGTACTTAGTCTTGGAGCTTTCGTGGTACGTTTCTTCGAAGTGATAAAGTCCACCTACAGTAGTCTAGATTTGTGTTTTTGTTTAGATTAAGTAAGTGGTCATTTTGCTAAGACTTTTTAAGGAATTAATGGTTGGTGGAGTGGAGATATGGAATGAGAGGATCGATCGATGGGTGGGAATATTAGATGGAGATCGAGTAGTATACTAGTGGTGAGTGGGTGGGTGGGAGAGAGCAGCAGATGGCATGGAAGTGAGTGGAGGAGAGGGTCCACTGCAGTTGGATCACTCCTATCGATCAGTCTCCTTCTTCCAGTGGTTCTTGCATGTCTGTTTTTATATATATGGCTGTGGTGGGAAGAAGAATGTTCTCGTTGACCTAAGATATATATATATATATATATATATATATATATATATATATATATATATATATATATATATATATATATATATATAATTGAAGTGGACTACCAAAAATTTGGATGGACTAGAAGTAGATAAATCTATATAAAAAATTTAAAAAAAATTATATAAAAAAAATATAAATATTTTTTTGGGGTGGGCTCTAGCCCACCCCAAGCGAACCTTGGATCCGCCCCTAAGTATACTGACAATACCGTGATGTTGCAATTTTGGCTCATAATGAGCCGTGGCTCAGCCTCAACTGATCTATCTTCTTCTTTGCGACCGATCTTACTTATGTTTCCTCCAGGACAAAAGTCCCTGAACACCAGTCTCACAGTAAGTCTCGGTTGTATATCTTTGACTTTCGTCTTCCAACAAAACGTGCTCCCATTCCGTAGATCTCTTTCACCCATAGCTGGCCAACCAATTAGATGTTACGATTCCCTCGAGATTTAAAATCATGAACTTGCTCGTCTTCGTGCCTGACACTAAAGCTTCCATACACCTGCATCCATGAACAAAATCATGTATCGTGCACATCATCGATGGCCGACAACTTCTCATGAACTGTATGTAACGTCCCAGAACCAGAATACTGGAGAGCGGGGACGTAATAGCCAGCTACGCATATTGAAGTGCAACCCACTTCGCTATACGGTCACGGCTGTCTAGATACATGAGGATTTAACTACAAGCCAACAGTCTCCTATGGTCATGAACAAGCCTATTGTCTCAATCAGAAGCAAATAGTAACAGTTACAAGATGTCAGAGCACCAAATATACAATAGTAAGGCGTCCCATACATTACATATTCGGATGATCATGAAGCTAGTCGTACAAAATGTCAAGACTAGCAAAAGTTTTAGTCAATACATATCAACCTAGGATTTGTCAATCATGTTACAGCCCGTAGGCAGACAGTAAATAAAGGTGCAATATGAGCTAACACGTGCTCGTCGGCTAAACGTCTCAAAAGAATAATTTTACAATAAAGTGGAAGCCAAAAAGAAACTCACTCGTTGCCAGGGTTACGCCTGGTGGTCACCATCTGGCTGGAAGACAGGTGGATCCTCTGGTGCTGCTCCGATATCTGGCCACACAAAACCAGCTGGGTCAGACCCCAGAAAGAGCAAGTGCCACAAAGGAGGCTTCACTTAGGAACTAAAACCAGCATATCACAATAGAATATTAAAGATAATAAATAAAGAACAGGTAATAATAAAGATAACAACAGTAAACTGAGTACGAGGAAACCATTCAAGTAGCCAGGTCACAACCCTTAAACCAAATAAAGATCGGGGTTGTAACCCTTCACCTGAATAGAAACCCATCTCAAATACTATTGGTACAGTGAAGACAATAAACGAAGAGAGGACACAGAATTGCTCCGGGAGCCAGGTTACAACACTTAAACCAAATAAGGACGGGGTTGTAACCTTTCGCCTGAACAGAACTGGATCCCTGATCTTTATTGCTAAGGCCAGCATAATTAATCATGGTATTAAGGTAAGGTAAAATATATCGAACATGGCATGGGATTGCAATAACAATAAGAAAGAGGACACAAAACTGCTCCGGGAGCTAGGTTACAACCCTTAATTAAACCAAATAAGGATCAGTTGTAATCCTTCGCCTGAACAGAACTGGACCCGATCGTTATTGTTAAGGCAAGCATCAATAATCATGTCATGTCACAATCTTGCATAGGATCAGGATAAGACTAAGCTGGAATATACTCCATCCAATCAATCACGGCCAATCAAGAGTACGGCTTGATACTTTTAACTAACTAGGGTTGTCATAGCCTAGTTACTAGCAAGATGCAATGAGATTATCCCAACAGCCACAAGCCCTGCAGACCATCCGGTTATCCGGGTCGAATGTCTGTTATGAAGAATGCAACACGTGACTGTGTGCTGAAATATGTCCTACTCGTCGGTAGGCTACAAGTCCACTTAATGTGCCCAGATAACGGGATTGCCTGTAGCTGGAATCTCTTCATGTCTTCTGAATTATTCTAGTTTATTAGCCTTAGTCAATTACTATAGGTATCCCTGACCATAGTACTCAGGGATCCCTATTCTAGACATGATGCAACAGTACTGGTTTATTTGTACAACACAATCGCCCACGGTGTCCAGATCTTTCATACTTGTCATGTCAGGCTAGCTGTCGTAACAGCATGTCGAGATATATTATGTCAGTTTACTTGCCAAGAGTGCGCCACAGCGGGCCACTATCGCGTTCTATTCTTATATTATCATGAATGAAAAACTGCATAAAATAACTAATAACATATTCTTTAAGCCAAGAAAAGATCTACAACTTTTATGTTGGGAGTTGGAAGTAATTCTGGCCACAATTCAGTCAAACAGGACTTAAAACAGCCAAAATATGCACAATGCGGCACTATTCAGCACTATGCGGCACTATTCAGCACTATGCGGCACTCCTATATGCGGTTGGACACTATGCGGCACTATGATCACCCTTATGCGGCTGGACACTGCGGTACTATACAGCACCTTATGCGGCTGGACACTATGCGGTACTATGCAGCACCCTCATGCGGCTGGGCACTATGCGGCACCCTTATGCGGCTGGATACTATACGGCACTGTGCAGCACCCTTATGCGTCTGGGCATTATGCGGTACTATGCAGCACCCTCGTGCGGCTGGACACTATACGGTACTATGCAGCACCCTTATGCGGCTGGATACTATGCGACACTATACATCACCCTCATGCGGCTGGGCACTATGCGGCACTATGCGGTACCCTTATGCGGCTGGACACTATACAACACCCTTATGCGGCTGGATACTATGCAGTACCCTTATGCGGCTGGACACTATGCAGCACCCTTATGCGGTGGATACTATGCAGCACTATTCATCGTCTCTGCCAAAATCAGCACAGATGAACATAGAAATGGCCAAAAATACTTTTGGCCATAACTTCCTCAAAACAAGTCGAAATCCAACTTTTCAATGGTCTATTTTGGGTAAAATCGAATTCTCTATAACATGGAACAATCAAAACATGAAAATAATAAAGTTTAATAGATCAAAACCAAGAAAATCAAAATAATATAAACTTAGATCTACAAGAAAATATCCATCAAAAGAAAGTCAAGTTCTAAAGTATCTTAGAATCAAGTAAGGAAGAGAATGGAACAATAAAACTGAGATCCATCATGAAGCAAGTTTGCACTTGCCTAAGCTCTCTCTCTATCTTTCTGGTAGGTGTAGAAGTAAACGTGGAGAAGAAGAAGAGTAATGAAGAGAGAGAATGAGGGAATGGGTTAATAAAGGATGATGGTGGTAGTAGGTAGGGGTTCTCCCCTTGGTTCATGATGAACCAAGGCAACCCAAGCCTAACCGAACCAACCCAAAATAAATCGAGCAAGCCAAGAGATATGCGATATAAGATAAAATACGTACACGTATTCCAAGATACGTAATACGAACGACAGACATTACAACTCTACCCACCTTAAAAGATTCCGTCCTCGAAATTTAATCAAGAGGTTAGAATTGTAAGGACAAGCTATACTAATCATAGGCAAGCTATACTAATCAAGCAATCAAGAAATTATTCATGCAAGCACGGAATCGAAGGTATGAGAAATAAAAAGATATTATACCTCACGAGTCAAACAGGTCAATATCGCGATCGGATATCATCCTCACGCTCCCACGTTGACTCACCCAAAGAGTGACGACCCCAAGCAACTCGACTAACTTGATAGTCTTGTTCTTGAGTGTCTTCTCTCTTCGGTCCAATATAGACACGGGCCTCTCTCATACGAAAGGTTGGTACCAACAACCAATTCGAATGATCCAGGATGTGGCTCTGGTCAAGATATACCGTCGCAGTTGGGATACATGGAACACGTTATGCACCTTACGTAGCAATGACGGAAGAGCGAGACGATAGGATACATCACCTACTCGCTCTAGAATATCGAACGGCCCTATATACCTAGGACTAAGCTTTCCTCGTACGCCAAAACGAATGACGCCGCGGTTAGGCGAAATCCTCAGGAATACATGGTAGCCGACAGAAAACTCAAGAGGGCGCCGATAAGAATCGGCCCAATGACGCTGGCGATCTTGGACAACTCGAAGATGGTCTCTGACTCTTCTGACCACCTCAACTGTTGAGCAATCATTTCTGGACTGAGCATCTGCCTCTCTCCAATATCGTCCATGCTAGCGGGGATCGGCACTTCCTACCATACAGTGCCTCGAACGGTGCCATCTGGATACTGGCCTGGAAACTGTTATTGTATGAGAACTCTACCAGGTGCATATGATCTTTCCACGAACCACCGAAGTCGAGTGTACATGACCGCAACATATCTTCAAGAGTCTGGATCGTGCGTTCCGACTGGCCATCTATCTGCGGGTGATACGCTGAGCTGAACTGGAGGCGAGACCCCAAACTCTCTTACAGGCTATGCCAAAAGTACGACGTAAATCTGGAATCTCTGTCTGAGTGATACTGACTGGATACCGTGCAATCTGACAATCTGTCGGAGATACATCTCCGCTAGCTGAGCCGTCGACTGGCCAACTCTGAACGGAAGAAAGTGAGCCACCTTCGTGAGACTGTCTATGACAACCCAAATAGCGTCTCTGCCAGCCGGGGATCTAGGCAATCCAGTCACAAAATCCATGGTTATATGCTCCCATTTCCACTTTGGAATTGGCAATGGTTGATGTAGTCCAGCTGGTCTCTGATGTTCAGCCTTAAGTTGTTGGCAGACTAAACAACAAAGAGACAAACCGGGCTATCTCCCTCTTCATGCCATTCCACCAAAAGTGCTGGCGGATATCACGGTATATCTTCGTACCACCGGGATGAATGAATACTGCGAACTGTGGGACTCTGCCATGATCTCCTGTCTGATATCTTCACTGGGTACACAAAGACGCTTACCATGTCAAAGTGTACCGTCTTCATGAATGCATAACTCTGGTCTTCGTCCTGTCTTACACTCTGCTCTGAGTCACTGAAGCTTGGAATCTGTTGACTGTGCCGTCCGAATCCTCTCGACTATAGTGGACTGAACTTGTGCTGGCCATCAATGCCACACTGGAAGGAAGGACAACTTCTATTCCCATCTTCTGAAGATCGGCTAACAGCTCTGGTTGCGCTGTTAGGAAATAAACTCCGGCTCTCCTGCTCAATGTATCTGCAACAACGTTGGCCTTCCCAGGATGATACTACAGGTTGACATCATAATCCACAAGTAGCTCCAGCCACCTCCTCTAACGCATGTTGAGATCCTTCTGGGTGAAAACATACTTCAGGCTCTTGTGGTCGGTGAAAATTTTACCCTATCTCCGTACAAGTAGTGCCTCTACAACTTAAGTACAAACACTACTGCTGCCAGCTCCAAGTCATGGGTTGGGTAATTTCTCTCATGGTCACGAAGTTGTCATGACGCATAAGCTATTACCTTCCCATGCTGCATCAGAACACATCCTAAACCTCTGCCCGAAGCATCGTAATACACTGAGAAACCTCCGGTTCCATCTGGAAGCGTGAGAATAGGAGCCGTCATCAGCCTCGCTTCAACTTCTTAAAAGGTCCTGACATTCTGCTGTCCAAGCAAACTGTACATCCTTGCGGGTCAACTGGGTCAATGGCGCTGAAATTCGAACAAAGTCTGAAACAAATCGTCGGTAGTAACCGGTCAATCCAAGAAAACTACGGACTTCTGCAACTGTGCTGGGTACTGGCCACGACTCAATGGCCACGATCTTTTGGGGATCCACTTCTACCCCTCCTCTGGGGATGATATGACCCAAGTACGAAATACGATCGAGCCAGAACTCACATTTACTGAACTTGGCATACAACTGGTGCTTTCGGAGAATCTGAAGGACAATTCTGAGATGATGCTCATGCTCCGCCTCACTCTTACTGTAGACTAGGATGTCGTCTAGGAACACAATCACGAACTGATCCAAATAAGGCATAAAGATACGATTCATGAGGTCTATGAATACTGTCGGTGCATTGGTTGCTCCAAATGGCATCACAAGGAACTCCCAATGTCCATATCTCGATCTGAATGCTGTCTTCGGGATGTCCTACTCTCTGACTCTGATCTGGTGGTATCATGACCGCAGGTCGATCTTCGAGAATATTGCTGCCCCCTTGAGTTGATCAACCAAGTCAACTATCCTCGGAAGAGGGTATCTGTTCTTGATTGTCACCGAGTTCAAGGTACGATAATCAACACAATCTGGATGTACCATCCTTCTTTTTTACAAGAAGCATCGGGGCTTCCCAAGGCGATCCACTAGCACGAATGAATTCCTTGGTTCTGAGTTCTTTAATCATCTCGTACAATATCTCTAGCTCTGACGGCGCCATCCTGTAGACCCTCTGACACTGGGCTATCCGGGAATCAAGTCGATGGTAAACTCGATCTCTCGCTCGGGCGGCATCCCTGGAAGCTCTTGGGAAAACATATAGAAACTCTTCGACTATCCGAGGTAACTGCACTGCTGCTACTGCCATCCGCAATACTGGAGGAGAAGGTTCAACTTCGCCTCGGGAGAGAGAAAACTCTGGCTCTCCGAAATGCTAAAAATAATCTGCCAATGTGGCAGTCTATCCTAGCATACTGGTCTCTCAACCAATCCATACCTAAGACCACATCATAATCGCCATCGAAAACTCTATCAATTTAACGGAAATTCTCTACCGCTAACTACGATCCGACACGAAAAAACACTCTATCTAGTCCCACAAGTCCGTCCAGTAAGTATATTGAGCCTTACTGATAATGACTCGGCTCCAGTCCTACCCGTGTCGCGAATCGTGCAGACATAAATGAATGCGAGGCACCAGAATCAAATAATACTGAAGCTGGAAAGGTGTTGACGAGAATAGTACCTGCCACCACCTCACATGGTGCTATTCCTTCTTCTCCCATGGTCAAAGCCAACACTTGACCATGCCCTCTGGGTGCGGGTCCCCTCTGTTGAAAATTCCTCTGCTGCTCTGGATCAGGGCTTGGGCTTGGGCATACTGCTGCGGTCTCTGCTGCTGGAATGCCTGGGCCTGCATCGGCAATGGCCTCGGAACGGGTACTGCAGCAGCTGCTGCTGCTGATGGTGCTGGTCCTCTAACTGAAGGACTAGAGAAAGCTGATGAACTCCCCATGTTCGGAGTTCCCAACCCTGTGGTCCGGGGCACCACAAACTAAGCACAAATCCTGTGCTCTGCAACACTCTGATACCACATGCCCTGGCTTTCCAGTATGAACATCCTACTGCAAAGACTGCTTTTGCTTCTGCTGCTCTGGGTGTGTCGGGGTGGAATGCTGAACCGACGTCACTGAGGCCGCCCTCCTCGAGCTCCAATGGTCAAAGCCCTGGCTGCCGTGGCTGGTACTGTGAATGATTCATCTTGCCGTGAGATCGCTTCCGACCTCCGGTCCTATCCACGATCCTCTGGTAGGTATACTCATGCCTCCGGGCTACTCTCAACACTGCATCAAAAGTCTGATGCTCAAACTGTTCTGCCGCCAATAAAATCTAGGTGGAGCCCCTGCTGGAACCGCTGGGCTCTATCGAACTCGGTCGCCACCAAGGTGGGAGCAAACCGACTAAGCCTGGAGAACTCGGTCGCATATCCATCGACCATCCTGTCCATCTGCTTCAGATTGGTGAACCTCGTCTGTAGGTCGTACCGAGCTATAGCATCAAATACTTGGTCTGGAATCTCTTCCTGAATACTGCCCAGGCAATAGGGGCCACTAATCCAACGGCCTGCGTCGCCACCAGCTGCGGGCAAGATCTAGTAGCTGTAGGCACACCACGGCTACCTTATAGTTCTCTGGAGTCATGGCTGCTTCTAGAATCACCTTTGTACTGAAGCCATGCATCTGCAGCGATCGTATCTTCACTGCCGTCAAAAAGGGAGGGTTCAAGCGCTTGAAGTTGTTGGCCGCGCTATTACCCTGATGACCTCCTCCGGTCAAAGCATCTGCCACCGCCAGGTGCAAGGCATCTCTGCGACATCCTGGGAAGCTAATAGGGACCTGATGAGACCCACCAAAGTGCCATCATCAGGCTCTGCAGGCTGGACGGCTAACTGGTGGCTCTCCTCCAGTAGGCATGACTCTAGAGGCTACTCCTGAATGCTGGGCTTGATCTTCAGGTTGCTGCTGGTCCATGGAGGTGCCCCGTCTTGCTGATCGGTAGGTCTAGGAACAATGCCTGAAGAAGACGACATAGCAATAAGGAAGGACCAGGATAGATCAAAGATACAAGCATGTGATCAGGTCAAGATTATAGGGATTCAGAAGATACGAGCAGAGATCAAGGGCGAGTACTGATACAAGACCTGCATGGGCTACCACTAAACCATGTAACGCTCCAGAACTAGAATACTGGAGAGCGGGGCGTACATAGCCAGCTACGCATATTGAAGTGCAACACTTCGCTATATGGTCACGGCTGTCTAGATACATGAGGGTTTAAAACAAGCTAACAGTCTCCAATGGTCATGAACAAGCCTATTGTCTCAATCACAAGCAAGTAGTAACAGTTACAAGATGTTAGAGCACCAAATATACAATAGTAGGACGTCCCATACATTACATATTCAGATGATCATGAAAGCTAGTCGTACAAAATGTCAAGACTAGAAAAGTTTTAGTCAATATATTAACCCTAGGATTTGTCAACCATGTTACAGCCCGTAGGTAGACAATAAATAAAGGTGCAATACGAGCTAACACGTGCTCGCCGGCTAAACGCCTCAAAATAATTTTTACAATAAAGTGGGAGGACAAAAGAAACCCACTCGTTGTCAGGGTTACGCCTGGTGGTCACCATCTGGCTGGAAGACAGGTGGATCCTCTGGTGCTGCTCCGATATCTGGCCACACAAAACCAGCTGGATCAGACCCCAGAAAGAGTAAGTGCCACAAAGGAGGCTTCACTTAGGAACTAAAACCAGCATATCATAATAGAATATTAAAGATAATAAATAAAGAACTGATAATAAATAGAGATAAAAACAGTAAACTGAGTACGAGGAAACCATTCAAGTAGCCAGGTCACAACCCTTAAACCAAATAAGGACCAAGGTTGTAACCCTTCACCTGAATAGAAACCCGTCTCAAATACTATTGGTACAGTGAAGACAATAAAAGAAGAGAGGATACGGAACTGCTCCGGGAGCCAGGTTATAACCCTTAAACCAAACAAGGACCGGGGTTGTAACCCTTTGCTTGAACAGAACTGGACCCCTGATCTTTATTGCTAAGGTCAATATAATTAATCATGGTATTAAGGTAAGGTAAAATATGACGAATATGGCATGGGGTTGCAATAAGACAATAAACGAAAGAGGACACAGAATTGCTCCAGAGCCAGTTACAACCCTTAAACCAAACAAGGACCGGGGTTGTAACCCTTCGCCTGAACAGAACTGGACCTCCGATCGTTATTGTTAAGGCAAGCATCAATAATCATGTCATGTCACAATCTTGCACAGGATCAGGATAAGACTAAGCTAGAATAAACTCCATCCAATCAATCACGGCCAATCAAGAGTATGGCTTGATACTTTTAACTAACTAGGGTTATCACAGCCTAGTTACTGCAAGATGCAATGAGATTATCCCAACAGCCACAAGCCCTGCAGACCATCCGGTTATCCGGGCGAATGTCCGTTATGAAGAATGCAACACGTGACTGTGTGCTGGAAATGTGCCCTACTCATTGGTGGGCTACAAGTCCACTTAATGCGTCCATATAACGGGATTGCCTATAGCTGGGAATCTCTTCATGTCTACTGAGTTATTCTAGTTTATTAGCCTTAGTCAATTCCTGTAGGTATCCCTGACCGTGGTACTCAGGGATCCCTATCCTAGACATGATGCAACAGTACTGATTTATTTGTATAAATACAATCGCCTACGGTGTCCAAATCTTTCATACTTGTCATGTCAGGCTAGCTGTCGTAACAGCATGTCAAGATATTATGTCAGTTTACTTGCAAGAGTGTGCCACAGCGGGCTATTATCGTGTTCTATTCTTACATTATCATGAATAAAAAAATTGCATAAAATAACTAATAACATATTCTTGAAGCCAAAGAAAAGATCTACAATTTTTGTTTGGAGTTGGGAGAAATTCTGGCCACAATTCAGCCAAACAGGACTTAAAACAGCTAAAAATAGCCAAAATAGGCACTATGCACTATTCAGCACTATGCGGCACTCCCATATGCGGCTGGACACTATGCGGTACTATGCAGCACCCTTATGCGACTGGACACTATGCGGCACTATACAGCACCCTTATGCGGCTGGACACTATGTCGCTATGCAGCACCATTATGCGTTGGACACTATGCGGCACTATGCAGCACCCTCATGCGGCTGGCACTATATGGCACCCTTATACGGCTGGATACTATGCGGTACTATGCAGCATCCTTATGCGGGGACACTATGTGGCACTATGCAGCACCCTCATCGGCTGGGCACTATGCGGCACTATACAGCACCCTTATGCGGTTGGACACTATGCGATACTATGCAGCACCCTCATGCGGCTGGGCACTGTACGGCACTATGCAGCACCCTTATGCGGCTGGACACTATGCAGCACCCTTATGCGGCTGGACACTATGCAGCACCCTTATGCGACTGGACACTATACATCACTATTCATCGTCCCTGCCAAAATTAGCACAGATGAACATAGAAATGGCCAAAAATACTTTTGGCCATAACTTCCTCAAAATAAGTCAAAATCCAACTTTTCAAAGGTCTATTTTAGGTAAAATCGAATTCTCTATAACATGGAACAATCAAAACATAAAATAATGGAGTTCAATAGATCAAAACCCAAGAAAATCAAAATAATATAAACTTAGATCTACAAGAAAATATCCATCAACATGAAAATGCCAAGTTCTAAAGTATCTTAGAATCAAGTAAGGAAGAGAATAGAACAATAAAACTTGAGATCCATCATGAAGCAAGTTTGCACTTGCCTAAGCTCTCTCTCTCTCTTCCTGGTAGGTGTAGAAGTAAATGTGGAGAAGAAAAGAGTAATAAAGAGAGAGAATGAGGGAATGGGTTAATAAAGGATGATGGTGGTGGTAGGTAGGGGTTCTCCCTTGGTTTATGATGAACCAAGGCAACCCAAGCCTAGCCGAACCAACCCAAATAAACCGAGCCAAGCCAAGAGATATGCGATACAAGATAAATATGTACACATATTCCAAGATACATAATAAACTACAGGCATTACACTGTACAAATGGAAGCGTACACGTCTCGTCTTAATTTGGATGCACCTCTTGATCTCCTTTCTGGCTTCGAATTATTGAAATCAGTGACACCTGTCACCAGAATCGGGTCCATAGAATGAGCCTCACCTGGAGACCGACAAGCTATTGTGGGACCGACAAACTAATCGTTAGGGATAGGAATATTTCAGAGTCGGATCAATTTGGGGAAGTTTTGGTGGATTGAGGAACCATTCCAATTGGAGCTTTTGTGAGGATTTACATCAATAGGTATAATCTATTCTAACCCATGTAAATTCTGTTTAATTTCATTTCTTGGATGCCCTAACCCTAACCTAACTGTAGGGATAGAATCCCCAAAATTTGTGTCCATTTCGTGTCCTTTTTGGACACGTATCAGTGTCGTATTGAATGTGTTTGTTGAAATGCCCCAATGGACATTTCGTGTGATTTTTGAGATTTTGTTTGAATAGGAAATTAGACTTGGGTCTCGCTTACACATTTCTGGAGTTTTTGTCGAGTCTTAGTGTCGTGTCGAGTCGTGTCGGGCACGCGAACACACGGTCGCGCGCGCGTGCACGGGCACTGTGCATGCCCTGCACTTCGGGGGACACAGCGCCTAGGACACGCCACTTCGACCCGTGAGACACGACATGTAGAAGGGGCCGACACTGACACGGGGTTCCCCAAGTTTCAGAGCCCCACGTGTCGTGTCGGACATGCACGAACGCGTGCACCATTTTTGTACTGTGCAGTTTTCTGTTGAAAACGTGCACTACACGCGTGTCTCGTGTCGCGTACACGCAATGTGGACACGTGACAAGGTGTCCTATCCCTAGCCCTAGTCTAGATCGACACTGGACACAATCTCGTGGGTTGTGCGCTTTGTGTCGAGTGCACAGACACCGTGAACACGTGCACGAGGTTTGTGCACACTGTGTCCTGTGTTTTACTGTTTTTTGGTTTTATGTTGAATGGACACGTTTGTGTCCACTTTTGTGGACACAAACACTTCACGTAGCATGTACACATTATGTTTATACCTTACCAACCTCTGTATTTGGGTTTTAATTCATTTTCATAGTTTAATTCCCTATTTCCCTATATTTTTCTGATACTCATTCTGTTCATATTTTACTGTTTATGTCCAGATTTCTGAATTCGATTTTGTTTTAATTTTTAATCCATTTTCTCACTGTTAATTGCATGTTATTAAGGCTCTAATATGTGCACCTATGTATTATCTAATGGTAGGTTGAATTGGGGTTCAAATTGATGTGATTTGGGACTGTGGGGTTCAAATCTGAGATTAGTATTCTGTTAAACTGTTTTGTTTTGGTTTTTATGTGAATACTGAAATAGATTGGGACATGTATAATCTGAGTGATTTCTGGGTTTGTTTTACTGAGATTGGTATCACTTTTATATGTGTTAAACTGAGATTTAGGGACTGTTTAATTGGTTTTGTGTGATATAGAGTTGTTGAACTGTTTTGGATTAAATTTTAAGTCTGAAATTGATTAGGAACTGTTTTAGTTCAAAAATCTGGAAATTATAGAGGGGGGAAACTGTAAACTGAACTGAGTTGGGTTCTCAGTTTTCTCTCTGATTTTACACTGTTGTTCCTCACTGTTTTGGCCTCACTGTTTTCACACATGCTTTATCACACACACATACACACCCTAGTGTATTTGCCTTACTGTCCTCTCAAGTCTCACACATACATGCTTTATCAACACTCATACTCATATCCCTACACTCACACACTAATGTGTACTCACATGTTTCCTCTACACGCACACACACTTATGTAAATTGCCTCACATCACACACACTTTTCCATGATACACACACACACATACACTTGGACACATAGCCATGTGTCCCCCTCTCACTTTTCATATATGTATATATGTGATATTTTATATGGGTGATATTAGGGTACCTATATGCCCTTGTGTGTACCATATCATATATTAATAGATAATGTAGGTGTGGTTTTCATATAGATAACCTATATGTTATAAATTCTTATTTTAGATTATATTAATATTGTAATTGAGTATTATTTTAGATATAGAATAACCTTGTGTAAGTGTGTCATAGGTTGGTTTAGACTTGGTTTAGCCTATGGCCTAGTCTTTTAGCCTATGGCCTATGGTTGTGCCTGCTTGTCAGTATAGAGCCTAGAATAGACTAGTGTAGTCTTGTTAGACTTAGAATAGCCTTGTTAGCCTAGTGTAGACTAGTTTGACTTAGGGTTGACTTGGTTGACCTAGTTTGACTTCTAGGGTTGACCAGAGTTGACCAAGAGTTGACTTTGGTCTA
This sequence comes from Iris pallida, assembly GCA_029216955.1. Classification (NCBI taxonomy): domain Eukaryota; kingdom Viridiplantae; phylum Streptophyta; class Magnoliopsida; order Asparagales; family Iridaceae; genus Iris; species Iris pallida. Next base: position 9,978 of record JANAVB010033011.1, on the reverse strand, counting down.
AATTGACCTAGATTCATGTAGTATGCATCGTAGTACATCTTATTACTATTCTGGACTTGTTGTGACTTGTGCTCTTCTAATAGGAGCCAACACCACTCCTCGGACAGTACTTTCATCTTGGACATTCAGTTAGCAGGCGAGTACATTCTCTGATCTTTTTATACTTAACTGGATTATATTCTTGCTCTAGATTACTCTACATGATGCTGACACGTATCTTTACGGATTAGTACTATATGGATCCCTTCCTGAGATGTTATCCCCCTACGGGTGCATCGGGTATTTTATGTTCATGTACTTTATCATGTGCATCAGGCACTCCTTGTACTCGTACTAGTTCATATTTTTACATGTTCTCATGTGCTTTCACGTGCCTCATGTACTACTCATTACATGAGTTCACGTATCTTTAGCTGTATTCATGTGCCTATAACGTAACTTGAATGGATCCTTGTGTATTGATTGGGGCGGGGTGAGTACAATTGGTTATGTAATCATTATCCCCAGTAGCTGTATAAATGTGCCTCTTATTTGTATTCATGTGCCCCTAAGCCGTTTATAACCATATTGTACTATAAATCACATAGCCACTTACAGTCTTTACTATCATGTATTTACTTTCAGTTACAAAATATCTCCTGTTTTACTTGTACTTTCTTTCAGCACTTCCTGTATTTTACTCTATTATGATTTTATACTCCTAACTTGCTATGAACTGTTTGAGAGATATGTGCTCGCTCCCATCCCGACTGGACCTTTGAAAATTTTACAGTGAATGATGAGGCTCTGGTGTCTACCCCTCGTGCAGCATTAGACATCACTAGTGACTTGGACCTACTAGCAGTTGATGATACTTCCCTAGATTAGGATGTATTTATCTTTCTGGATTTTGTATTGAGTTTCTGAGATATTATTTGGATATGTACTTATTTAGATACTTAGAACTCTGGGTGTATCTCTGTGTTTTCATTTCTGGATATTTATCTATCTTTCCTTTCATGTTCTACCTTAGATGTGGTTGAGTTATATTCTGTTATGTCACCCCCATTCGGGGAGTATAACTGTATATTACCCTTATCTGTTATATGTTATGACCTAGGACAACGTTCTACCGCCGACACTGCGGCGTAGGCTGGGCGTTGTTACGTCCTCGTACCCTCACAGTGGGTGCGGGTCGTGACACGTTTTTAGTGGTGGCCCATACAGGTCGAGTTTATGTAGGGTATTCGAACTAGAGTATCACTACAGCCTGCAGTAGGATTATAATTTTTTTTTAGGGTACTCAATCACAGTTAGGATTCCTTGAAAGATTCCTGGGACGACCCTTGAGAATCTTATTTAAACTTCAATTTGAAATCCTTTCCCTTGTTTTGTTCGCTCTCGTTCCTTGATTACTGAATTTGATTTTTGTTGGATTGTTGTTGATTTGATTTTCCTATCGAGATGAATTTTATGGCATGAGTTACAGTACCTTCTGATAACATATGTTGACGGAATAACGGGAATAATAAACGTCTACATGATTATGGAACCTGTAGTTTACCGCAGCCATATTAGCTGACGTGGCAGAAATATGGAGACCTGGCTTCGGATGTACGTATCTTGGTTATAGATTTGGAATTTCTCGCAGCTATACTAGTCGGCATAGCGAGATTTCCAGACGACATGATTGTAGAGGTGCATACCCTAGTTATGGAATCTATCGTTATTCGCAGCCTTGCTTACTGGCATGGCGAGGACTCTGAGTAACATGATTTTGGACAGACACATATGATTATCAGATTGTATCTTGAGAAGGTTTTTAAACATATCATCTCTATCGAACCATTCTGTTGTATAAATTGTTTCCATCATCATTTAACTTAGGAGTAGGAGTATGAGTAGGAGTAGCTTAGCTGTTATTATGAACCTTGTGTAACTTTTGCTAAAAATTCTTCCTAATACAATGAATCAATGATTTTGCTAGACTTTGACTTAGATTTGATATTGTAACTCTGGTTTCAAAATGGTTCCTTCTTTTAAACAGATAAGCAGAATAGATTTTATCGTTATTTCCTTCTTGCTATTAATTCTTGTATTACCTTAAATATATATAGTGGACACAGATACTTGCCTGACACGTATGCATACTACACTTGTTTACCAACCTATCTAAATGCATGTTAATATGATTGATGTTAAGTTCTCAAAATTCTAGTATTCTAATATAGTGCAGTATCAGTGACTAGTTCTCTATTTCTCCATATTAAATTCGTAATTTAAATCTAAATTTCATGTTATTAGTTTTGCTTACATCACTACACATGTATGTTATATACAGGATTTCATTTCTTAAAGAAATTGGTTGAGTTTTGTGTTGAATTGTCAAATCTGAGACTGTGTACATAGTAAACCCTTAACCTTGGATTCTAAGTGTTTAGTTCAAATTGCAGTTTTAAATTGTAATGTTTTGAGCCGTATACATGGTTGTGTGCAGGTATATAATGTTAGGTTCATACTCTTACATGTTAGGTTGTGGTTGTGGCAAACATTGAGTTGGTTTTGATGTTCGAATTTCTCCAAAATTTGAAAACTAATACATGTACATGTTAACATTTTTACATTGCCTTCAAATGTGTAGTTCAATTCAGATCTAATATGTAATGTTGAGCTAAACTGAAAGATCGAACCCTTTGTTTCAAGTTTAACCCATGTACACTTGACACTCTGTACTAATGTTCACAACTGCCATGTAAACCTAACCCTTCATCTCTATGTTATGTTCATGTAGCCATATAAATACTTACATATATGGTTAGCCATACATGTTATGAGTAAATAGCTTGTACCTTGTAGATTGCTTAACTAATATGCCATGAATAATGTAACTTGATAGCTATAGTTGAGACCCAAATCCTCCTATAACACCTTCATGTATATGTCACACAAACCATATGACCCTTACAAAATGCTAGCTTTTTCTCTCTAACACTCTCTCCTTCTATATATATTATATTATGATTGGATTCAATGCAATTGACTTCGTTCCTTAAACTTGTGGTTCTGGTTTTCTTAAAATAATACCTCTTTATAGATGATTAGTAGTTAACTTATTTTATTTTTAAAAAATTACCAGTTTTCAGATAGGATGGTAGACTGCTGTACAGCCTTAATGATTGTTGTATTTTATCCTTTCCAGTATGGCACCCATGACCCGAGCCTGTCGCCTGAGAGTAGCTGCAGCTACTGATAGTGTGCTTCCACCTCCTATTGCTCAGGAGGTAGTGACCCCTCAGGCTGACCCAAGGGTAATGGCACCTCCCGCCATCGAGGAGGTGTTAGCATCCTCACCAGAGAGTTTCTCTCCACCACTTGTTACTCTGGAGAGAGTGGCCGTCTCATCTGAGACCAAGAGTCCTTCCCCGTCTCCTTTCTACTCCAGGAGTGGTACCCCATACCATACCTCGACATATTTGTTTCTGATGGAGCTCAGATATCCAGACTTCTCGGATGTGTTGGAGACACAGAGAGTACAGCTGAGATCGTGAAGGAGCAGGGCCGCGGGATCCAACTGCTGTGGGATTTGGTACATTCAGGAGGAGAGCCTAGTTCTAAGAGGACGAGGAGCAGTATATATCCAGAGCCCCGTGAGCACCCAGACTATCAGCCTAGACCAGCCTACCCAGTCCAGACTCCTGTTCAGCAGAGGCCAGCTGAGAGAGTGCCTTCCTGTACCTTCTGTAAGAAGCCTGGACATGTGTGGGACATCTGTAGGAAGAGAAGAGGGGTGTGCCTATTGTGTGGGTCGGCTGTACACAGGCTGTGAGACTGTCCTGCTGCACTTATCCCAACCAAGACTCCGCCTTCGGGAGGGAGTTCCAGCCACCAGACTTAGTTGGAGGTGAGTCTTTGACCTATATCTTAGCCAGTCTTTGAAATTGATGCACCCAACCATATTGTTGTATTTTTGACATCCTATGATTGTTTTGGTCTAGTGACTAGTATACCTAGATGAGACTTTATTACCACCGTTTGCCATATCCTGTATACCGTCCATTTAAATTTTATGATTGATTAAGTTTTGAGACTTTGATTGTGGGGGTTTGACCTGGAAGGGGTAGGAACATTTTAATTTCGAGGACGAAATTTTTCTAAGGTGGATAGGATTGTAACACCTAGTTTTCCAAATGAGGGTAATTTTGAAATTTTGTAATTTTTATCTTTAATAATGATATTTTAAATCATGATGTAATTTTTGGTAAATTTAAATTATTTTAAAACTATTTTAAATCATGACTTATGATTTTGGTGATTTGATAGTGTAACACTAGAGACAGCTTAACTTAGAGCCTAGCCATGTGATTAGGGTGTTTCATTTATTATTTCCAGTTCGAGGGTACTTTTGTTATTTTGAATTTAATTTAATTTAATAAATATTATTTGGATTTTAATGTATTATTAAGAATGGTGTGATTAAAATATTATTTAATTGATTGTCATGTTTTATGATTAGCCTAACTTGGTTTGGACCTAACCTAGATTAGTTACAGCTAGTCTTAGCTAACCATGGTTAGTGATAGTTAGTATTATTTAGATTTATTAGAATTAATATTTTTAGTAATTTTTAGTATTTTAGTATAATTGATTTTGGGCCTATAGTTGACTTTGACTAGTGTTGACTAGGAGACTAACCTAGAGATTAACCTAGGTTATGACCACTTAGTTAGGTTAAGTAACCTTGGTTTGACCTAAGTTAGTGAGGGTTAACTCATTGAAACTTGTTTGGAGAGATTTGGAGTTGATTAGGCTAGAATGGCTTATGACTTCATAAGTCATGACTAATGACTTAGGCTTAATAGCCCATAGGCCCACACCATGAACCAACCCTAACCCTAATTAGCCCATGGCAGCCACATTGATCCTTTCCCCCTATTTAATCCCCTCTTAGAAATTAGGCTAGCCTCTTTAGGAATTATTGCTATTTTGGAAGAGGTGAGTCTCCATCTTTCTAAAATCATAGGAAATCCATTTCAACTCCATTTTCCTTCAAATTAGTTGCATTAGGACCTACTTTTCTGTTCTTCTGTTGTGTAAGAATATTTCAGAGTAGGATCAATTTGGGGAAGTTTTGGTGGATTGAGGAACCATTCCAATTGGGGCTTTTGTGAGGATTTGACATCAATAGGTATAATCTATTCTAACCCATGTAAATTCTGTTTAATTTCATTTCTAGGATGCCCTAACCCTAACCTAACTGTAGGGATAGGAATCTCCAAAATTTTTGTCCATTTCGTGTCCTTTTTGGACACGTATCAGTGTCGTATTGTGTTTGTTGAAATGCCCCAATGGGGATTTCGTGTGATTTTTGAGATTTTGTTTGAATAGAAAATTAGATTTGGGTCTCACTTACACATTTCTGGAGTTTTTGTCGAGTCTTAGTGTCGTGTCGAGTCGTGTCGGGCACACGAACACGCGGTCGCGCGCGCGTGCACGGGCACTGTGCATGCCCTGCACTTCGGGGGACACAGCGCCCTAGGACACGCCACTTCGACACGTGAGACTCGACGTGTAGCAAGGGGCCGATACTAACACGGGGTTCCCCAAGTTTCAGAGCCCCACGTGTCTTGTCGGACACGCACGAACGCGTGCACCGTTTTTGCACTGTACAGTTTTCTGTTGAAAACGTACACTGACACGCGTGTCTCGTGTCGCATACACACGACGTGGACACGTGACAAGGTGTCCTATCCCTAGCCAGTCTAGGTCGACACGTGGACACAATCTCATGGGTTGTGTCGCATTGTGTCGAGTGCACAGACACCGTGAACACGTACACGAGGTTTGTGCACACTGTGTCCTGTGTTTTACTGTTTTTGGTTTTATGTTGAATGGACACATTTGTGTCCACTTTTGTGGACACAAACACTTCACATAGCATGTACATATTATGTTTATACCTTACCAACCTCTGTATTTGGGTTTTAATTCATTTTCATAGTTCAATTCCCTATTTCCCTATATTTTTCCTGATACTCATTCTGTCCATATTTTACTGTTATTTCCAGATTTCTGAATTCGATTTTGCCTTCATTTTTAATCCATTTTCTCACTGTTAATTGCATGTTATTAAGGCTCTAATATGTGCACCTATGTATTATCTAATGGTAGGTTGAATTGGGGTTCAAATTGATGTGATTTGGGACTGTGGGGTTCAAATATGAGATTAGTATTCTGTTAAACTGTTTTGTTTTGGTTTTTATGTGAATACTGAAATGAGATTGGGACATGTATAATCTGAGTGATTTCTGGGTTTGTTTTACTGAGATTGGTATCACTGTTTTATATGTGTTAAACTGAGATTTAGGGACTGTTTAATTGGTTTTATGTGTGATATAGAGTTGTTGAACTGTTTGGATTAAATGTTTAAGTCAGAAATTGATTAGGAACTGTTTTAGTTCAAAAATATGGAATTTATAGAGGGGGAAAACTGTAAACTGAACTGAGTTGGATTCTCAGTTTTCTCTCTGAATTTACACTGTTATTCCTCATTGTTTGGCCTCACTGTTTTCGCACATGCTTTATCACACACACACACTCACACCCTAGTGTATTTGCCTCACTATCCTCTCAAGTCTCACACACACATGCTTTATCAACACTCACACTCATAGCCCCTACACTCACACACACTAATGTGTACTCACATGTTTCCTCTACACACACACACTTATGTAAATTGCCTCACATCACACACACTTTCCCATGATACACACACATACACTTGGACACATAGCCATGTGTCCCCCTCTCACTTTTCATATATGTATATATGTGATATTTTATATGGGTGATATTAGGGTACCTATATGCCCTTGTGTGTACCATATCTATATTAATTGATAATGTAGGTGTGGTTTTCATATAGAAACCTATATGTTATAAATTCTTATTTTAGATTATATTAATATTGTAATTGTGTACTATTTTAGATATAGAATAGCCTTGTGTAGGTGTGTCATAGGTTGGTTTAGACTTGGTTTAGCCTATGGCCTAGTCTTTTAGCCTATGGCCTATGGTTGTGCCTGCTTGTCAGTATAGAGCCTAGAATAGACTAGTGTAGTCTTGTTAGACTTAGAATAGCCTTGTTAGCCTAGTGTAGACTAGTTTGACTTAGGGTTGACTTGGTTGACCTAGTTTGACTTCTAGGGTTGACCAGAGTTGACCAAGAGTTGACTTTGGTCTAAATTGACCTAGATTCATGTAGTATGCATCGTAGTGCATCTTATTACTATTCTGGACTTGTTGTGACTTGTGTTGTTCTAATAGGAGCCAGACACCACTCCTCGGACAGTACTTTCATCTTAGACATTCAGTTAGCAGGCGAGTATATCTCTGATCTTTTCATACTTATCTGGATTATATTCTTGCTCTAGATTACTCTACATGATGCTGACACGTATCTTCATGGATTAGTACTATATGGATCCCTTCCTGAGATGTTATCCCCCTACAGGTGCATCGGGTATTTTATGTTCATGTACTTTATCATGTGCATCAGGTACTCCTTGTACTCGTACTAGTTCATGTTTTTACATGTTCTCATGTGCTTTCACGTGCCTCATGCTACTCATTACATGAGTTCACGTATCTTTAGCTGTATTCATGTGCCATAATGTAACTTGAATAGATCCTTGTGTATTGATTGGGGCGGGGTGAGTAGAATTGGTTATGTAATCATTATCCCCAGTAGCTGTATAAATGTGCCTCTTATTTGTATTCATGTGCCCCTAAGCCGTTTACATAACCATATTATACTCTAAATCACATAGCCACTTACAGTCTTTACTATCATGTATTTACTTTCAGTTACAAAATATCTCCTGTTTTACTTGTACTTCCTTTCAGCACTTCCTGTATTTTACTCTATTGCATGATTTCATACTCCTAACCTGCTATGAACTGTTTGAGAGATATGTGCTCGCTTCCGTCCTGACTGGACCTGTTGAAAATTTTACAGTGAATGATGAGGCTCTGGTGTCTACCCTCGTGGTGCAGCATTAGACATCACTAGTGACTTGGACCTACTAGCAGTTGATGATACTTCCCTAGATTAGGATGTCTTTATCTTTCTAGATTCTGTTTGAGTTTCTGAGATATTATTTGGATATGTACTTATTTAGACACTTAGAACTCTGGGTTGTATCTCTGTGTTTTCATTTCTGGATATTTATCTACCTTTCCTTTCATGTTCTACCTTAGATGTGGTTGAGTTATATTCTGTTATGTCACCCCCATTCGGGGAGTATAACTGTATATTACCCTTATCTGTTAGATGTTATGACCTAGGACAGTGTTCTACCGCCGACACTGCGACGTAGGCTGGGCGTTGTTACGTCCTCGTACCCTCACAGTGGGTGCGGGTCGTGACAACATTTTATTAAACCATATTCATTCTTAGAATCCGCTTGGATTGAGGATTAAGCGATTTAAGTACAGAAAAGTTAAGTGATGGATAAATAAAACTATGCTTGATTTGAGGATGGGGGTTTAGGAGGGAGGGTTATAGAGGGTTCAGTGAGAGTTTATTTTACCCTCTTTTGTCCATTTTTTTAACTTCCAAATCGGAGGGTTAACGAGGGGGATTGAGGAGTTTTGTTTAAAAAAGTCATAAATCTCTTATTTGTTCTATAAAATATCATGATTTTTTTTCTCTCCATTTTTTCTTGTTTTCAACTTGTTGCTCCGTACCTTAACTTGTGAAGATATTTTGACAAGTTATAATTAAGATTTCAATCAAAATTAATTTTATGACATATATAAGGTTATTTTGGTAACTATCATACTTTTTTTATTCTCTTCTCACTCAAAACTTCTAATCCAAGCAAGAGTTATTAAACACCCCCACTTAACTCTCCTCCAATCCAAACAAGATTTATGTATTGACTCTACTCCCCCTCACTTAACTCTACCTCATTTAATCCCACTTAACTTTGCTTATTCCCCCCCCCCCAATCCAAGTAGACCCTTAGGAACATGATAGTAGCATTACACTTAAACCAAATTCTTTCTTATTAACATGATATCAGCATTTTGGTGTTAGAAAACATTTATAACTATTTAATTAAAAATAAAAGAAAATCGTATTTATGCAAACCAACATTAAAACTCATACTATATATAAGCATCATAAATCCATCCATGCACCAAACTGTTAGGCCAGCAAAATAAATTTTATTAGCATACAAATGATGATATAGGATGATCCTCATAATTAGAAGTTGGAACGTAAAAATTTCTCTCTCTAGTATTAAAATATATTCAAATGTAAGGTAGAAAGATAATGAAATATAAGTATTTTCATGAAAATAACCCAAAAACACAAGAGTGCAATAGGAAGTTCCAAATGTATCAAAATTAAAGTACATTCGAAGTCTCAAATATTTTTAAAACATCTAAAGGCAAGCGCAAGTCAAGATCGATTTCTCAGGTCGTTGAAGGTACACAACCTGAGGTGCAAATACATGTACTAGTATTGTTGCTGTTTTTGCCTTTAGACTAGGAAAGGTAATCCCATATCGGCTACACCAAATGGTGAGTATCTCAATATGCATTGCTTGTGTTGAGGTGTGCACATGAGGTGGGTGGGGCACAAGTGTGTACCATATGGGAATATTTTCCTAAAAAGAAAAATGATTAATTCCAACAAGGAGGTAAGTTGATTTTCGTCGTTCGGACTCGAACTCGGATATGGACTCCAGGATGCCTCGTGCGTGCACGGACGTATATTCGAGAGGTAGGCGTGGACTGGCACTCGACTATGCTGATTGTGAGATAAACTGAAACACTACTAAAAAAATATCGAATTAGCGACTGCCATATCCGTCGATAATCCGTCGGTAAATCAACTTAACGACGGCTAACCGACAAATTTGGCTGAAAAAATTCGTCGAGAAATAGCCCGTCGCTATTCGACTGCTAGCGACGGATTGCCGTCATCAA
>JANAVB010033009.1:0-21734 GCA_029216955.1 Iris pallida | reverse complement strand
TTCGTCGTATCCGTTCCTCGTTTTACTGATCAAGAGGTGAGGAGTGTTCATGTTGATGGGGTCGGACCTCCTCATTTCTTGCCTGAAAAGATCGTTTCTGGCTGCGCAACATTCGCCCTCCATCTATTAGTTTACCGGAATCCAACACTGTGTATTTGGAGCCCTACTTGCCTAGTATTTTGCCCGTCAATTTGGGTATAGTCAGCTATTCCTAGGGCGCCCCAGTTCTCACCTGGATTTGAAGGCAGCATTCTTGATGGTATCAGAGCATGGAGCTACTATGCACTGTCATACTCGGACTAGCTTCTTGGTCCCTGCCGCAAATGTGATGATGAAATCCTGCATATGGCAGCCCTCTATCATCACGTACGGCGAATCCTCCTCCCCTCGATTTTGACTTGAGGACTAGCTTTATTATGGGCACTCGCCTAGCGGAGAAGGTTGACGTCGAGAGCAAAGAAGAAAGGGACGAAGGGTTCCTTCGCCCGATTCCGAATCCTTCGACACAATTGAGGAAGATAATGAGCGGGACGGCGAAGACTCCTTTTCTTCGGTGATGGGATATGGCGGGTCAGCCTCCCGTTATGGCGGCTGAGATGGCGACGGAACAACCACGGCCATTTTTGACGAAGCAGTGGGCCCGTTACCGTCTGCATCGGGAGGTACGGCTAGATCTATCGCCCGCCATGCCTGGTCCTTCGCGTAAGCGGGCAGGCTGAGCCTACCGGTGAAGGGGTACTTTTTTCTGTAAAGAGAGCGGCTGTCGGTCCCCCGTAGGCTGCTTATTACGGAGATGAGGGTGTAGACGATGTTCCGGAGGTAAGTCCAAGTGGTTTATCTTTGTTGTAGCTTTCTTTTCCTCTCGGGGATATGACTTGATCATTTTCTTTGTAGCGTCTGACGAACCAGGCTCTCCTGAACCATCTGCTGCCTCAGTAGTTGATCCGGCCCTTGCCGCTTTGATTAGCGACATGTGTGCCGCGGTCCTCTCTGCGGGGGCTCTCTCAGCGGCGGCTAAGGACTCCCAAGCTGCTGAGGTCCCAGCCCAGGGTGACGAAAGTTTCCTTGGGCCCGTCTCGAGATTTCGAACTTCAGCGAGATGACGCCACCTCGGTGCATCCCCTCCCGAGGATGCAAGGCGGATGAGTCTTTATTCCCTGACTCGGAGGCTGTTGGTGAAGAGGTTGTGATGGCTGTAGGCGAACCTCAGCCTCCACTTCCTCCACTGGTAAGCTGAGCTACATATTGACCACCGAGGGGCTTATTTGCTCTATCAGCATATCCTTCGGGTCAAGTCGATTCATGGTTGCCTTGGCCGTGCAGGTCCGACCCTTTATCTCCTGCCGCTGATGTTCTTGGGGAAGGCCCTGTTACCGTGATCAGGAGGAAAGAAGCGTTTCCTCCTTCGTCATCGCATGTTGAGGACATCCTGCCAGCTCTGGGCAGATGGGGATGGAGTTGGTGCTGGCCCCGGCCTCATCTTCGGCTGCTTACGGCTCCGGAGATTGACTTCTCGACCCTGCCGACCACATTCCTGCGGGCCGCTGAAGAGGAATTGACCGATGTTCAAGCGTCCTTCCGTGCGGAGTTGGTTTCTCTTGTGGCAGGAGCGGACAGATTCCGTCGCGTCTTCTTCCGTGCTACCAGCCACACTCCCGTTGACACCGGTTTCCTCGGAGGCTCTGAACGAGGTGACGCAGGATGTGGTTGACAGCTTCTATCGCCACTTAGGGAGGGGTGTAAACGCTGCCGTGGAACGGGGGGTCCCTTTTTCTCTGTCTCTACGGGGAGCTCGGGGCCAAATTGACACTCTGAGGGGTCTTTCCTGGCGGGCTGGGGTTAGCAGCGCTCTTGGAGCCTAAGTTGACAGAGGCTGATCAGCTTGTGACCCAACTGCTGGCAGTGCGGCAGGCTGGCTTGCCCGCCGCGACTGAACGAGAGCGGAGCTTCCTGGTCGCTGCTAGGGACAGGATTAAGCTCGCTCGAGAAACTGCCGGACCGGCTGTGCAGGAGGACCTTGACAAGTTCTCCGTCTCTTATGATCGACTGGGTCGTCGGAGTCAGGCTTGTAGAGCCCGGGAAGAATCTGCCTCTCATGGAGTAGCTGATACGAAGGAGCGGATTCTCGCACTCCAGAAGGAGTTGGCCTTCTTAGAGTCAGAGCGGGAGGCTGCTCGTGCAGAACAAGAGTTGATTGCTCGAGAGGCCGAGAGGATTTCCCGATCCTCTGTCAACCTGGAGCGGGCCTTCAAGAAGTTTGAGGACAACTGGCGAGCCCATGCTCATCTGGAGGATACGGCGGTGTTGAATCAGGAAGCGGAGCGCCGAGCCAGACAGAAGCTTGAGTGGTCGGTTGCCTTAATAAAGGACCGTCTTACGGCGTTATGTGTTCCAGAGCAGTGATCGGCTTTCTGTCTTCTTCTTCTTCTCTCTTTCTCTCTTTTTTTATTTTTTTTATTTTTTTTATTTTTTATTTTTTTTATTTTTTTATTTTTTACGAGGGGGTGTGATCCCTGCTGATGTAGCCCTTTGATTTTTGAATAAATGAGCATGTTTCAACTCATCTTTTCTTTCTTGCACTTGGGTGTTTATGGAATTTGGACTTGCTGGGGGATTTATTTGTGGACCTGTTATCCTAGGCGTACCTTGGTTTTAGGTACGGATAACAGTTTAGATAGGATGTCCGGGACAGCCACGGCAAAGTGGTCATGGATGTTCTCGGTACTGGGGGAAGGAATGCCGTAGAGCAGCTGGGCTCCCGGGGCATGGTAAGATGGTGGATTTATGCTAAGAAGCTTAGCGAATGGATATTTGTGGACCTATTACCCTTGGCGTATCCTAGTTCAGGATGCGGATAATGGGGTGAAAGGGAACCGATCACATTTGCTCAGAGGTTATGATGACATGGCAAACATGAAGGTTTTATCGTGAAATCTTCCTGCTCAGCGGTAATGAGAACATGGCAGGAGAGACTTTACGGAAGCTATTTGTGGTCAACAGAGGACATTTGTGGTCAACAGAGGACATTTGCGGTCAACAGAGGACATTTGTGGTCAACAGAGGACATTTGTGGTCAACAGGGATATTTGTGGACCTATTATCCTTGTCGTACTCCGATTGTGGGTACAGACAATAGGTTAAAAGAGGATCGACATACTTGCTCAGAGGTAATATGGACATGGCAAATATGACGATTTCTTCGACGGAGCCTTCCCACTCAGAGGTAGTGAGGACATGGCAGGAGTGGGCTCAATAAAAATTGGGTACATAGAACGACTCAGAGGTAGGAGAACATGGAAGTTCTATGCGAGGGGGGCGGTTTGTTTTTGGTGGAAGTAAAGACGACTCGGAGGTAATGAGGACATGGTCGTTTCGAAAATTGGTGGATCGACTACCCTTTTTGTGCACTGGGAGTGCGGGTAGTGAATCCTGGGGGAGGATCTCTGCCAGGAAGAAAGTTCAGAGGTATAATCATATTTGACTTACTATCTGAAAAAGTGACCGGAATATAAGTTCAGAGGCACCAGCTGGTACATAACTTGGTAATTTGGACTATTGAGGGAGTGGGAGTTCAGCGGCACCAGCGGGTGCATGGCTCGATAATCTGAAATAGGGTGGATGAGAGTTCAGTGGTACTAAAGGGGTACATGACTCGATTATCTGGAGAATGATGTTCAAACATAGTATTTCTTCAGGAACTTGCCGTTGACGGGCAACATGAGCAAATCTCCGTTCTGCTTAGCGAGGCGATAGGCGCCGTTGGAGAACACGGTCTCGATGACAAATAGACCTTCCCATTTTGGCTGGAACTTACCGGTGGTCTTGTGAGTCATGTCCATCGGCCTCCGGACTGCCAGAATAAGATCGCCCACTTGGAATGTTCTGATTTTAACTTTCTTGTTGAAGGCTCCTGAGATGCGTGCTTGGTATAGCTCGATCCTTTGCTGAGCTAGGAGGCGCTTTTCATCTAAAGCCTCCAACTCTTGTAGTCGTCGTCGGTAGTTATCATCCGTCGTCAATTGATAAGTGAGGGCGACACGGAGTGAGGGGATCCGAGTCTCCAAAGGGAGGACTGCCTCGCTCCCGTACACCAGAGAGAATGGTGTATTCCCGGTGGCTGTTCGAACCGTGGTGCGATAAGCCCATAAGCACTCGCCGAGCTTCTCGTTCCAGTCGCGTTTGTTGGAGGAGACGAACTTCTTGAGGAGTTTGATAATTGTTTTGTTGAATGCCTCTGCCAATCCGTTTGCTGCCGGGTTGTATGGTATCGAAGCGACATTCTGGATGCGGTACTTATCGCAGAATCGGTAGAATGCATGGCTTATAAACTGTGGACCATTATCATGGATGATCCTTCGGGGCAGTCCAAAGCGGTAAATGACGTGGTGCTTCAGGAAGCTGATTACGTTCGAAGTCTTGACTTCGGCGAATGGGACAGCTTCTGCCCACTTTGAGAAGTAATCAGTGATCGCCAGTATGAAGCGATATCCTCGGGAGGAAGGTGGGGTGATTGGACCAATGATATCCATTCCCCATGCTTCGAATGGCCAGGACGCCACTGTCGGATGTAGGAATTCGGATGGTTGGTGAATGAAGTCTACGTGGACTTGGCAGGCCTTGCATTTTCGGGCATAATCTATTGCATCAGCCACCATCGTGGGCCAGTAGTAGCCCATCCGGCGAAGGCGGTCTTGCAGCTTAGGGCCAGGCTGATGGGCCCCGCAGACACCGTCATGAGCCTCTCGTACGACTTCTTTAGCTTCTGCGTTCGACAAGCATCGAAGTAGTAATCCGTCGTAGGAGCGGCGATACAGCATTTTCGTCTCTGTATCGTAGAAGAATCTGAGAGAACGCCGTCTGATAGAAGTAGCCTCCTTCGGGTTCTCGGGCAGGATGTCGTAGACCACGAAGTCTATGAATGGTTGTCTCTAGTCTGGCGCTTCGTCGATCATCTGAGCAGAATAATTTGCCATGGCTTGAACGTTGTTCTTGGGACAGACCAGTTCGTGGGCCTATTACGTCAACCGAATGATGAGCTTGGTTCGGCACTGCTAAGGAAGCGGCAAGGCCTGCTAGGGTATCGGCTTCGATATTTTGGAGTCTGGGGACGTGCTCGATGAAGAATCCCTCGAATGATGAGATAATATTGATCGCAATTTGATGGTAGGGGATCATGTCTTCATGGCGAACCTCGTATGAGCCCCTGATCTGATTGACGATTAGTTGGGAGTCGCCGTATGCTTCAAGGTATTCTACCCCCAGCTCTTTTGCAAGTTGGAGGCCAATGACCAGAGCGTTATATTCGGCCACATTGTTGGAGCAGGGTTCCGTGATGGAGTAGGCGCGATTGATCACCAGCCCAGTAGGAGAAATTAATACCACTCCGACCCCGACGACGATGTTTCCCTTGGGTCCGGTCCTTGAGGCGCCATCGAAGAACATTTGCCATATGTTGTCGTGGGTGGCTGTATTCGAATCGGCGACCTCGTCTGGGATCTCTTCATAGATTCTGGATGACTCCGATCCTGGGTGGGCTGCCAAAAAGTCTGTTAGGGCTTGACCCTTAACAGCCTTTTGTGGGACGAAGATCATATGATAGGGGGACAGCAATATTGCCCATGTGGCGAGGCGAGAGCTGAGGGCCCCTGGTTTAGTCATGAGGACTCTGAGGGGGTTGACTCGCGAGATCACATGTATGGTTTGTCCCGTGACATAGTGCCGCGTCTTTTGAATAGCGAATACCAGGGCGAGACACTCCTTCTCTACGGCGGTGTATCGATGTTCTGGCCCGATCATCATTCGGCTGAGATAATATATGGCCTGCTCGTGGCTTGCATCGTTATTTTGTGCTAGCAGGGCACCAAGGGAGTGTTCCATTGCTCGTACGTAGAGCAGGAATGGTTTTCCGGGGACCGGGGCCACCAGGACTGGGGGATTCGACAAATATTCTTTGATGTCGTCGAAAGCACGCTGGCATTCCTCGTCCCATACGAATGAGACTCCCTTCTTCATGAGGTGTGTGAACGGTCGGCATCGCCCGGAGAGGTTGGAAATGAACCTCCTGATGTAAGCTAGCCTCCCTTGGAGGCCTCTGAGTTCGCGGAGATTTTTCGGGGGATCCATCTCCATGATTGCCTTCGTCTTCTCAGGGTCTACATGGATGCCCCGTGCCGTGATGATGAAGCCTAAGAATTTCCCGCTGGATACGCCCAAGAATGATTTTGTAGGGTTTATCTTCAGGTTGTGGGCTCTCATCAGGTCGAATACCGTTCTCAGGTCTTGCAGATGATCTTCCTTATGGCGACTCTTGACGGCGATGTCGTCGACATAGCATTCTACTATTTTGCGTAAATGTTCTCGAAAAATGATACTCATGGCCCGCTGATATGTAGCGCCAGCATTCTTCAGACCGAATGGCATGACTGTGTAGCAGTATGTACCAATCGGCGTTCGGAATGATGTGTGCTTTTCGTCGTCGGGAGACATCTTGATTTGATTATACCCCGAGAATCCATCCATGAATGACATACGTTCAAAGCCGCATGTGTTGTCGATCATGATGTCTGTGATGGGGAGGGGAAACTCGTCCTTCGGACATGCCTCATTCAGATTACGGAAGTCGATGCAGATTCGGATCTTCCCATTTTTCTTAAGAACCGACACTATGTTGGCAACCCAGTCAGGATGTTGCTCTTCACGAATGAAGCCGCTGGCTATTAGCTTGTTGACTTCGGCTTCAATTGCGTCCATGACGCCTGGGCGGAAGCGTCGTTGTTGCTGCTTGACTGGCTTTGCATCTGGCCGTATGTTGAGTTTGTGAAGAGCGATATCGGGGTCTAGCCCCGGCATGTCCTCGTAACTCCACGCGAATACGTCGATATATTCTCTGACAAGTTTCAGCAGCGATTCTCGCTCTTCGTTTGTCAGGCTTTTACTGATAAAGATCGGTTTTGGAGAAGATTCGCTGCCGAGATCCACTTGTATGACCTCATCTTCAGTAGGAGGTTCTCTCAGTTCGAACCGCTTTTCCTATTGTGCGTCTAATTGCTGGGCCCATGGCTCTAGCTCAAGAATTTTGGGGATGTCTTCGTCTTCTTCGTAAGCGTCGGTGAATGCCATGTTGACTGACATGACTTGTCTGAACACATCTCCGATGCTGGTATCTGAGTCGGAAGTCGGTGATCCGGTTGAATGTGACTGCCAGTCGCATTCTTCATCTGAGCTTTCAGGGGTCGTAGTAGGTGTTACATACCCTAAACCGCATCGGGTTTTGTTATAGTAGTTCCGTGGTTTGCCCGCCGGGGCTGGCGTCTTCAAAGGTAATCGTCGTCCAGTGCCGTAGTTCAGTCCTGGCGTTGTCTCTAGATCATACCCCTGTTTCTGCATGAGATATTTGGATTGAGGGCTATAGAGATACAGAGGCAGTCTTCCAGCATCTGACCCAAAGTCGACTTCTTCCATAGCGAGAGGATGTGGGTTGTTCGTCCGGCCGAAGATAATCGGGTGGTCCCCTCCCTCGACTATTCGGTAAGTGTCTTCTACTGGAGTAAGTCGGATGGCGGTGTACACGTTTGTCACCTGTGTATGTAGGTGAGTGCCTATACCGTGTTCCATAGCATACATTGTACATAGCTTATTGAGCTCGGTGTAGTTCAAAGATAACCCTTTATTGATGAAGTAAGGTATCTTTTCTAGAGGGATTACATCATCTGTGGACGGGGTATCGGAGTGGGCAGCCACATACTTGGCCAGCTCTGGTTCCTCTTCAGCTACCCCCTGTGTGAATGAAGATTGAGAGGACGTCCTGGTCAGCTTGATCTTCAGAGGTTCAACTGACGGAGCAGAGCGTGGGGTTGTCGGTAGACTAGCAACCCCCAGTCTGGTAATCGATGTGGAGCGAGGAGTGGCTGGTTCGCTAGAAGTTTCAGACCTTGTATCGGGATGATGACCTTTCTTGGGAAGGCGTATTGTCAGTGGCCTATCGGAGGGATTGAGTTTTCTCCGTTTGGGGTTGAGCGACTCTTGGTAGTCTAATGGTAAGTGGCCCCGTTGTGGGTCTCGGCACCTGGCCGGACCTTGGCAGCCGGATTCTCATCTGTTCTTCTTGTGCGGAGAGACTGATTGCGTCCTTACGCAGAGTGGCCGTAAAGGGTGCGGAATTGCCCGGTTTACGAGCCTGAAGGTGGATCGTTAGAGGTTCTTCTGATCCTGTAACCGTCTTGTTGTGAGCTTGCACATCTTCTTCGACCAGATGCTTCTTTGATTTTTCGTACAGACAGGAGTCTGAGTAATAAGATTCGACCCCCTTGAAGGGATCGATATCGGCAAACTCTGTCCTCACGAAGCCGTACTTATCGACATATTTGAAGCACTGGTGTAGCGTGGAAGGCACGATCATGTAATCGTGTATCCAAGGCCGCCCCAGAAGGATATTGTAAGAAGTGTCGGCATCTATGACATAACAGGTGACTTCTGATTGAAGATCGCCGATCTGACACTTCAAACGGATCTTCCCTATTGGGTAGCTCCTGCCCGAATTGAAACCGCTAATGGCGGTGCTTGTAGGTGTCAGGCGATGCATCGGAATGCGAAGATGATGTAGCAGACCCTTCGAAATGATGCTTATAGAGGACCCAGGATCAATGTGCATTCGGTCCACCTTTACGTCGCCGATGTATCCAGTGTAGTATAGCGGGCGATCATGCAGGTTAGTTTTGATGAGCATATCTTGCGGAGAGAAGACGATATTGGGCATTGCTCCCGTACACGCACTATCTTGGAGCTCTGCAGGTTGGTTATCTCCCGTGAGGTTGACCTGAGCCAAGTATGCGTCGGCATTTTGGAGCGCCTCACTTAAAGCCGTGCGGACATCCTTTGAGAGCCTGAGGAGTTCATATAAAGACAATTTGGCCAGGGTATTAGCTAATTGTGCTAAGATGTCGAAGTTGTAGGGCCTCTCCAGCCCCTGAGGTGTCTCCTTCCGGAGGGACTTATCGAAGCGAGTCTCCTTCGGCCTAGGCTTGTCGGTCGTCGAAGGCTGAGCCGGTCCCGGAGCATCATTGGTAGTGGGCGGATGATCATCAGTCGCGTTTTCGATCACCGGTTGGGCTTGTGTTCCAGATCGAGTAGTGACGGCCGAGACTTCCTCTTCTTCCGCCGAGGCAGTGCGGCAGGATCTGACTTTTTTACTTTTCCTTTTATAAGGTGGAGAGGGCTGGGTTACCTCGTGGACTAGGTCCGGATGGACCCACATGATTTCCCCTCGTGATGTGGTGAGGGGTACTAGACCAGCGGCTTGATCGCGAGCAGGCGGCAGATTAGCAATCTCCATTGTTGCCAGAGGGATGGGTATAACCCGTCCTGAGTCTCTGTTGGAGGGAAGCTGCCGAATTGTACGGACACCATGTTGGCTGCCACGGTTACCTCTTCGAATCGATGGCCAGGGCGTTCGAATCGATGAGGTTTTGGATATACCGTTTCAGTTGGTAGCAGCCGTGTGTAGCATGGTGGACGTAGCGATGGTAATGGCAGAACTTTGGGTTCTCCAGATCAGTCGGCCGAGGCTCCCGTCTTGGTGGAGGAAGCTGAATCCTATCTCCTTGTATAAGCATGTCCAAGATAGGCTTGACGTGACCGTCTTCAAAGGAATAACTAATTTGAGGCCATTGTTTGTCTGCTGGCTGTGGCTCGGGCTTCTGGGCTGTATCGGTCACCATAGCCTGCTTGCCTTTGTTGTCCCGGTTGTTGGAGGGGCTACCCCCATTGTCGTTACTGGTGTTGGGACGCTTGCTCTTGTTCTCTCCCTCCGAGATATGCAACCCCAGTTGGCGAGCCTTCTTCAATCGTTCTTCAGCACTTGTAGCACTGATGATAAAAGCCTTCCAGTCCTTGAACTGACTTTCGCCCATCCAGAGACTAATTGTTGGAAGTAGTCTCTTTTGGCAAATTTCAATCAAGGAAGAATCCGGGTTGCCAGATGGTAACTTCATTACGGTTTGACGAAACCGCTCAATGTAATTTCTCGTCAGTTCTTTCTCTCCTTGAACGACGTCCATGAGGGTAGACATCGTCACGTCCTGCCCTACCTCATAGAACCTCTCCAAGAACAAGCGTTTGAAGCCAGCGAAGGAGTGGATGCAATTGTCTGGCAGGTTGCGGTACCAATCGAAGGCGACTCCTTCCAATGCCCCAATGAATAACCGCGTGAGGATAGCGTCATCATGGGGTAGATGGTCGGTAGTGACCTCAAAGTAAGTGATGTATCGACTTGCTGAAGTCTTGCCATCATATGGGTTGATATTGAATGGCTTATATCTTGGCGGAAAGGGAACATCCCTCCATTCAGCAGGATATGGTTGCCGTATTCTGAGGTCTTGAGAGTTTTCTCGGGCGTGGAACATTGCTCGGAGCTCCTGAACCTCTCTTCTTACTTCTCGGGCTTCATCTGTCGCGGTAGGGGCCGTTATCTCGGGAGGATTATTGCCCTGGTTTGGCGCCGCTGAATTTGAATCTACGTTGATTGCGGGACCCGTGCTTGTCTGGCTAGGTGTCACTCCCTGCAGAGTAGGAAGTGCCGCTTTGATCTCGTCTACCGACTTGACCAAGGCATGCAATATGGCCTCCAAAGTGTCGATGCGCTGGCGATCGCTGGAACCGCCTTGATTGCTGTCTGTCATGAATACCGTCTTCACATGAGGAGTGACGGAGGGAGTGGTGGAGGATGTACCCTCCGAGTCGTACCCATGTGTCGAGAAATCATCTGGATATGTGGGGATGTTCTCTTCAGGTTCGGACTCGGAAGGAACACTACCCCCAGCTTCGGAGCTTGCTTCGTCTAGCGAATCATGGATGTCCTCGGGGACATCAGCATCTGTTGTACCCGATGGGAGGGTTGTTTCTCGGGGTTCGTCTCCTTGAAACATTGGATTATTGTGGACGTTCGGAGGAGTACTACTTCCAGCTCCTACGACCCCCAGGGTCGGGGACGATGAGCCTCCTGTTGCAGCAGATTTTGTCTTCGAACGGGTGTGTTGGTATACTCCGGTGGAGGGTAACCGTTTAGCCGACAACTTCTTAGCTGTAGTGGCTGATATCTTTGGACTGGAGATGCTTGTCTTCCTCCCTCTCCCCTCGGCGGGGACCTTCTGAGCAGAATTACAGGAGACAACAGGAGGTGCCTCATCTTCTGAGTTCGGGTGCTGTAGTCTGTGGAAGACGGACGGACGATCTTCCGTCACTGCCGCGTTGTTGCAGCAGCAGTTGACAATAATCTGGGTGCAGTGACGTCCATGTGAGGATTCTTTACACGCCGAGGCCCCTTCTCTTTCCTTGCGCTTGTGGAGGATCGCCTCACGCAGGTCAGAGGAACCACTCTGTCCGTTCGCCGCCGGGGATTGGACTTGAGCGGTTCTGTACAACTTCCCATCAGAGGCCCGTGTGATAATCAGCAGGACGCCCTGATAGTCAGAGGTTGGGGCAGCTGTCTGGGCTTGATGAGCCCGCGCTGCCCTAGACTTCTTCTTTCTAGTACTTGTGGGTGCATAATAGGAAGAGTCCAAGTTGAACATCACAGAGTCTGGCTTATCATCCAGAGAGTCATCAGGGTTCGGACCGTACGAGAGACGGTCGAAAACTGATCGAGAGGAGCATGGAGCAGATGCTATGCGGCTGGGAGCGGAAACCGTGCAGGCTGTCTGCATGCGGTTGTCTCCTGTCGTCGGACGAGTTCTTATGCGGCTAGGGGTCACGACCGTGCAGGCTGGCCGCATGCGGTTGGCATTTGTGGCCGCATGGATTTTTCTGCAAACGATTGACTTTACTGGCCGCATGAGTCTCATCCATGCTGTCGGGAACTGTAGTCGCATAAGTTATGCGGCTGACAGAGGTAGCTGCATGAGTTTTCTTCATGCGGTTGGCGGATGTAGCCGCATGGGCTTTCTCCTTGCGGCTGATACTCTTTTACGGTTCGGTCCGCGTAGAGTCCCTCTTTGTCCCTGCAAGTCCAGCATCATAATGTTTTTTTCTGCCGGACTTGGGGACAGCAGAGTTGTCTACGATCTGAAGTGGGACCGCAGGAGAATATTTCTCGTCGTCTTGAGCAGCAGAGGGCATCCCATCGAGGGCTTGAGGAGGAGCAAATGACTTCGGTCTCCATTCTTTGCGAGCCTTCGTGGTGCGGGTGCGCTTCTGGGCCGGGCCAGCGCTGCCTTCAGAGAGCATCTCTTCGAACGCCTGTTGGTCGAAGCGGACGACCATCTTCTTTTGTGTGGAGCCAAGTTTGGCTGCATCTGATTGCGTCACCAACTCCTCAGCCGTGGAGAAGTTAGTCCCCAGCAGAGTCGCCATCGTGTTTGCCATTGATTGTAAAAGAACAGAACAATTATCGGAGGACTGAACTTAGACTCACAATACAAACTCGCTCGTACAAAGAAAGACTAGGGACGAAAACCTAGGTACAGCAAACTAAGTACGATTGTTTATTTTTGATTCTGGGGGGTGACGATAGAGGCTCGGAAAAGCGACGGCCGCTCTGCCTTACTCCTTGGACGATCAGTATGCAGCCTTGGTTCGGGGAAGATCTGCTCGACGTTGATGAAGAAATGCTCTTCTTGCTCTCCTCGGATTGCTCTCCTGGCTTCTCTCTCTCTGTGATTATCAAGAAGAAAGGGGGAGCTCTCTGTGTGTAGATCTCTCTCTTCTTATTTTTTATTCTTTTGTTGCCGACCTCTCTTCTCTCTTTTTTTTCAAGGGAATAATGCTGGCTATTTATAAGAGTGGGGGGGTAATCATTAGGGTTTGCTAATGATTATCTGTTCGAAATGTCGGTGTTCCTTCATTCTATCTGAACCCTTGATCCTGATTATAGTGAATCTCGGCCATTAACGCGGATAACATCATATCTCATAAGCAATTAATGCTAGCTGCTTTAAATCCTCGTGATTGATTATGCCAATGTCTGATTGCTCGCCACGTGTCCCATTAGCTTGATGATAAATGATATGCCCTGATCTCAGTAATTATGACGATGATGTCAAATATATTTGTTGAGATTCGGTTAAATCTCTTATTGATCCCATGCCACGTGTCTTAATTGTGAGTCCTGTCCGAGCCGCATCGGATTGACGATCCTCGAACCGCAGAGAGATACTCTTTGTAAGCCGCATAGGACGATGCTTCATCGAGCCGCATATGCGTAATCTTTGTGAGCCGCATGAGCTGGCGTTGTATTGGGCCGCAGGGAATGTGTTCCCAGGGAGCCGCATGAGCTAGCGTTGTATCGGGCCGCAGGGAATGTGTTCCCAGGGAGCCGCATGAGCTAGCGTTGTATCGAACCGCATGGAACGGGTTCTCAGGGAGCCGCATATGACTGATTGCCACGTGGCAATCTGGGACTTCTGACGGATTTGGTCAAAGATTTTATTCTTTTCCCGAGGAGTCAGTCATTATGGCAAGGCCATTATGAAACTTTATGTCAGGGCCGCCACAGTGAATCGTGCTGGAGCAATAAATGAGGCCACTCCTCAAACGACCAGCTGTAGGGAAGGATCACACATGGCGTCCATCGAGCCGCATATGCCTTGCTGAACCGCATACGCTCCCGAGCCGCATGCGATTGAGAGTCTTCTTTGAACCGCATAGGGCCGCTCCTGTGTGGGCCGCATAAGCTTCTTACTCAGAGCCGCATGGATCATTATTCTAATATTTTCTATGCTTCTATAGGGACAGCGGTGGAGGCTGGAGGTCCGGAGCTAGTGTAACGCTCCAGTCCCAAAATATAAGGACTAGGTACGTATCCATGCCAGTTGCATACATACGAAGTCTACTCCAATATATAGAAACTCGCAGTAATCCATGATACTAATCTCATCCACAATAAAAGAATCAATACAAATAGGAATCAACAATGAATTGTAATTTGTACAAAAGTTGGGCGGAGACAAAGTCCACTACCAACTATCTCAAATAAAATGTACAAGAAGGAATAGATGAAATAACAAGACGATCCAAGTGCAATCATCTTCGATAGGATGGAGAAGATCATGGCCTCGGCGGGAACACCTGCAAATATCACAGAAGCACACACCTAGAGAGATAACCAGGTCCTCAGAGGGACGTAACAAGATACAGGAAGCACATGCCATGTATAACTGCATAAATAAATACTATAAACTACAACACAACATGGTTCCTAACCATCTATGTGATATGCAAATTGAGGACAACGTTCTACGCAGGGGTTGTACGAATTCACGCAAGCAAGTAATAAAGAGTGGCCAACAAGTAGCGCTCATCCGAGACACTATCGGCTGGGTAATACGTAGCGCTCATCCGAGACACTATCTCCCAAATGTGTGTAAAAGTAAATGTAGCCCTACGCTAGTAGCTGTCCCCTCCCCCATGATACTATACATGCGTCGTAACCACGACATAACACGTATCGTTTCCACAACACGGTTTATATTCAATAACTGTCAAGTCTTCTAACATGCATCTATTGACAGTTATTCCTACGCATGCGTACGGGTGATCAGCCAACACGCAAGTGACACTACATGATACTCACAACTCACACATAACTCGTGATACAATCGTGACAAGTTTAATGAGATACACTAAGTTGACGGTAGTCCCTTAACTCTAAGTCCACATGCAAGAAGAAAATAATAAACAAGAAATATAGATACAAATACTGAAATAAAATGCAACTAAATGTAAGCAGTAAATATGGCAAGGTATCTTGCCTGGTGTGTCGCCTGATGTGGTGCGATGTTTTGCCATGTTCTGATTGTCCAATTGCTATGTTCGAATTGCAGAGGTCTCGATTTAATTGGAGTTGATTGGAGCGATATGATCATGTTGGCACAAAATAGTCATAGATGTCAAAACTACGCAATATAATCTCAAATGATAGGACGGACCGTGCCATTGAATCCAGAATAGTCAATTTTGTTAGGGACGATATAAGGAAGTCCGAGTTTTGCAATAAGATAGGAATATGACTAGCCACGGACAAGATTTGATAATCGAAGAAATTTGTATATATATAACTAAATAAATAATTGTTTTGTAAAATATCTATTAAAAATAATATTTTTTGCAAACTATTTTGGAAACTATATTTATGGATCAAAATATTTAAATAAATACTTGAAATTCTAGAAAGTTATTTCAGGCTCAAAATCTATCCTTGTCAAAATACAAGTTTAAGTCAACACTATATTTTTTTTTGTAAAAATATTTTTAGAAATATTTATTATACCTTAATAAATAATAATAGCATTATTAAATAAACAATAATAATAAATATCATAATAATAATACTTACAATAATACATGTATATATATACTAGTTAACAAAATTATACAATAAGAATACTAATGGCAGCTAATAACAATAAACTAATAAAATATAAGATAAAACAAGAAACAAAAAAAAGTAAAAAATCATAGCAGCTCTACTGTTTTTCATCGATTATTGAGGAGAGAAGAGAGAGAAAAGAGAGGAGAGTGAGAACGGCGAGAGAGAGAAAAAATCAAGCTGAAGAAGAAGAGGAGGGTGAGAGCCGGCAAGGCGTGCGGTGGAAGCGGTCGAAGGGGCGGAGGAATCGATGGCGACTACCAGCACGCGCGGAGTGGGCGCGCACGCTGGGTGGTGCTCACGAAGACGAGGTTGGAAATAGACGCGGGGACGCGCGCGGGCTCGACTGACGGAGCTCCGGCGTGGGGCTCGGATCTAGTGAAGGGCACGCAGGAGAAGTGTAACGCCCCAGTCCCAAAATACTTAGGACTAGGTACGTATCTATGCCAGCTGTACACATACGAAGTACACTCCAATATATGGAAACCTTGTATATATATAAGCTGTAAAATACAGTATTACCATAATAACTAAATCTCATCCACTAAATAAAAATGATATAAAAGCAACTTTGAATTTGTCATGTATACAATCGTTGGGCGGAGACAAAGTCCACTACCAACTATCTCAAATAAAATGTACAAGAAGTGGTCGGTATAATAACGAGACGAACCAAGCGCATTCGTCCTCGAAAGAATGGAGAAGATCACGGCCTTGGCTAGAACACCTGCAAAATCACAGAAGCACACCTGGAGAGATAACCAGGTCCTCAGAGGGACGTAACAAGATACAGGAAGAACATGCCATAAATACTGAATACAAAATATGCCACAAAGAAAGTAAGTGACAAGACAACAATAAGGTAATCTAACCGTACTACGGTGTTCATGTAATTAAGAACAAACCTCCAACGCATGGGCACTCTGGCTCAGTAGCAGTAATCTCAGGTATGGCCCATCAGGATACCAGGGACCTCAAAGCATAACATTCATCGAATGTCAGAGGCCAGCAGTAAATCAGTATCAGGATCCAGGATCGTATCTCCGCGGAGATAACCGGCAATAGGGAAGTGCATACTTGGCCCATACGTTAAGGAACTGTTCTTCCTACCCAATGTCTAACAGAGTCACATCCATGTCTCATATACCTCTACTAACTGCTAAGTCTCCTAACATGCCTCTATTAGCAGTTAGCCCTAACGCATGCGCATGGGGGATCAGCCCACACACAAGAACCTCTATATGTACTCATCTCAACATCCTCGTGGTACAACTGTATCAAGGTATATGCGATACACTACAGACGGTAGTTCTTAACTCTAAGTCCATATGCAGTCAAAGGATAATAACAAAGTATATCTAATATCACTGAGCAGACAGTAAATCAAGAACAGTAAGAACTGAAATAACTAAACAGTGATATGTAATAAAATGCAAACTAAATATAAACAGTATAATGGCAAGGTATTTTGCCTGAGGTTTGTGCAAAGAGAATAATCCAGTAGCTCGAACAGACAATTAAACGAAGCAAGAAAAGCCAAGTCCCGCAGATGACTCCGGATGCTGCAACAAACATCACGAACGAGTTTGGAATAAAGATATGCCTAGGAAACGCTGTCCAAAAGTTAAATTCTGGAACAGGGGCAAAATCGTAATTTCAGGTCAAAACCATGTCCACCGTTGGACCCGTTTTGCACCGAAATGTGCGCCAGAACCTACGGTCTCTAAAGTCGTCAAACTATATGTCTCCAGATTTGTTTTGATGAGACGAACCCAACAGTATGTCCAATTTTGGATTTCGGTGGGCTGTGCACAAAATTGTCCGTTGGGGATTGTGGGCCCGCCAAAATAGCGTCCCCCTCAACGTCGTCAAGTTCAGAATCGGACCAAACTTGGCTCACAGGACCATAAAAATATTTTGAGTCCAATGGCGCAAGTTCATCGCGATATGATGAGTGTGCACAAAGTTGTGACTTAATTTGCAAAGGGTCGATACGGGATATCTCGACGGATACGCACTGATTTCGTCGTGCACATGCAACGAAATCGGGTTCCGTCAGTTCCCACACATCGACAACATCCATACGCGCCTTGATACGTATAGTGCGCGACCACGTCGCCGGTTTGTCGGGGAGCACGCCGTATCGGGTGTTTTTCCACTCTTTTGAAAACAGAATTTATAATTTTTCGTAAAACTTAACAACGTGTAACTTTCTACATACTTGATGAAAAGTGAATCCAAAAGGTGCGTTACAATCTCGGTTAGGTTGTCTTGACTGTCTTCAATTAGTTTTCACGAAGTTTAATGGACAGCGAGAAAAGTGGCCGACAAGTTGGTGTTTCAAAACAGTTTTTAATATTCAGAAAAGTAGATTTTCTCCAACTTCGTCTCGATTTTTCGAGCAAGTTGGATGGCTATGTCAAAATCCACCTGGGGGATCTCGAAGAGGGTCATGTGGGCTTTCTACACAAATTTATCGATCGAAAATCGGAGTGAGTAGAATTAACAGAGAAATTAATCAAAAAAGTGGGCTACCTTAAGTGGGAATCTGTTGTTGTTTGTCGTCGTGACGACCGGGAGGCGGGGATGCGGGCGCTCCGGCGAGGCTAGCACGCACGCGAGGAGAGGAGGAGGAGGAAGGAAGGAGGAAAGGGAGAAGGAGATGGAGATTAGGGTTTTGGTTTTATTCTAAAACATATATATCATACGTATATATATATAGATATATATATTATATATATATATATATATATTATATATATATATATATATATATATATATATATATATATAAAAGGAACAAAAAAGGAGTCGGCCTATGTTGCTGTGGTTTTTATAAGGGGGGTGGGGGGGGGGGGGGGGGGCGCCTCTTTTGTAGCAGCAGCATGCTGCTTATTTGATGTGGCGCATGGTGTGGGTGGTCGGGTGGGGCCGGCCACCCATTAACCTATTTGTTTTTTTTTTCTTTTTTTCTTTTCTTAATCTTTTAAATCTAAATCTATAATATATATCTCTATATATATATATATATATATATATATATATATATATATATATAATATATATATCTATATATATATATATATATATATATATATATATTTTTTTTTAAACCCAAAATATATATATAGATATATATATATATATATATATATATATATATATATATATATATATATATATATATATATGTATATATCCAAAAATACATCAAAAATTTATTAAACCCAAATATCATTTAAAGTCAACTATCCAATTATTTAATCTATTTGAGCATATATATATATATATATATATATATAATACATTTAAATATATTTACGTATCTATATATTTAATAACCATGTATATATATATATATATATATATATATATATAATATATATATATATATATATATATATATATATATATATATATATATATATATATATGCATATATCCAATATCCATAAATCTTATTTAAAAAATTTAAATACCAAATTAAATATACTACCCAATTATTTAATATATTTACACATATCTACATATAAATAAAATCAAATCGCAATAATCAACTAAAATAATATATATCTATAGAATATTCATGTTTATTAAATCCCCAAAATAACTTTAATAATAATAAATTAAAAATCGCCCTAATG
The DNA here is from genome assembly GCA_029216955.1 of Iris pallida. Taxonomy (NCBI): domain Eukaryota; kingdom Viridiplantae; phylum Streptophyta; class Magnoliopsida; order Asparagales; family Iridaceae; genus Iris; species Iris pallida. Next base: position 2,732 of record JANAVB010033009.1, on the reverse strand, counting down.
GGTGAACTTTACCGCTCACCCATGTATGGGTCCAGAAAAATTGTACCATCTTGTAAAATATTATTTTTTTAATAAAACATAAATTTTGTACCAAAGCCAATAAATATTCAATCAAGTCTCAAAATTATTTAAAATATTGTGCACACACATGAAATATTCTTACATGGCCATCTTTGTCACCCAACATGCTCACATGGGCTTAAATTTTGTTCAGGTCCTGTTCGGGCTTAATTGGCCAAACCGGGTCATCAAAAAATAAATAAAACCATAAATTGTATAAATTTATTTTTAAGTCTAATAAAAATAATAAAAAATAATTAAAAAATAGGGGTTTTACATCCTACCCAACTTACAAGAATTTCGTCCTCGAAATTTAGGATTAATAGGGTAGATAGGGTTGAGGATAGGAAGGGTTTGTCAATACCAAAATATAATTAAATTTTGGAGGGGGCGATGAAACGGCGTTCCCACAACCGTGCATTCGAAAATTCTGGAGTTGATATATAGAAAAATATATATCATGATTATGGAATTCAAATAGGATTGCTAGTGAAGGTAACAAACTTTTGAATATCTAATTTAGAAGAACAGTAAGGAAATGAGTAGACCAAAGAAAATAAATTAGACATTTGGGAGATGTGGTTCCTAGAGAGAAACTGGAGACTAATTCGCCTCGATTGAGAGTTTGATTTAAGTGAATGATTAATCTTCTCGATGCGGCTCAAGAATAATTGGGGAGGGCACGATAACAGTTCTAGGTTTGAGAAAATGAAGAGTAGTTAAGGCGAGGAGGATATAGCCACATGAGTCGGTCGGTGACTATCTACTTGCGTATAATTAACCGATTGGGCAACCAAAGATGATACCTTGAGTCTATCTTAGCAAGTATCGTGCCTTATCTTTCCAAAACAAGTAAAAGACAAGACAACAAAGGTTTCCAAGACGGTGTTATATATTGAGTACGAATCGCGGGGTTCATAGGCGGCAAAAATAATTCAAAAGAGAATTGTCAAGGCGGGTCGCGGGAAGAGGACCCTAAGGCAGGTTTAACTATGTCTCCACCGCATAGAATAAGATATGATAAGCGAACCAAAGTGCAATAGGTGATCAGACCATCATGCACCGGTTCTGATTAGACAATATGTTAGTGGTGCACCCAATAAAATATGTCATGATCAAGCTTGATAATGAAATAAGCTTGCAAAACTGAAGCTATATTAGCAATGGGATAGTCAAAATATGTGCAAGGAAGGTACTAATGAAGGAAAATTAAATAGTCCCGGATCTTTTAAAATCTAATTTCCGTCCGAAGTTTGGGCCTGTGCAGTTGGCTTGGTTGACTAGCTAAGTTAGGGTCCTCTGAAATTAGTCTAAGTGAACTTACCAATGTGGTTCACAAGGAAAAAGATTTGTTAGGTGGTGAGGTATTCTACCCAACTTACAAGAGTTAACTAGTATCATGGGACAATGGGTCAAGCAATCAAGATAAAGTACAAATTTAAGCATTTTAAGGAATTTAGTAGAACACAATCACATATCGGGTCGAAAGAATTGAGTCGAGGTTGAATCCATATCCGTGGTCGAAAACATATCGGTATCATGGTAAAGATTTTAGTTTGGCCATTTGACCATAAGGTCATATCAGAAAATAGAGTACAAGGAGGTGGGTTTTGGTGGGACATGATATGTCTACAGGAAGGTGGGCTCGTCTAGGTCTTACATATGAAATTTGTTGGAAGGAAAAGTCTAGTGTTGTGCTCCAAATATCAAAGTCATGGTAAGGGATGCCAAATATCTAAAATAGAAAGTGGGAGTTCATGAGGTGATAATTAATGCACAAAAATCAAGAAGATCAAGTTAAAGCATGCAATAAAATTAAAAAAAATCCATAAAAATTTAGGAACACAGTTCCAGAGAGAAGATAGTCTTCCTAGATGAATACAGTTAAGAAACCACTAACTCATTATTCAAATTGCAAATGGGTTAGAAGGTCGCAATTAAAAGATCTAGAATTGAAGAAAGCTCGCGTAAGTCGAGGTAGAAATACAGTCACCTAGCGGGGGTAGATGACTAACAACACTTGTGTATATACTACTCATGGTCATGAGTGATATGGCAATTAGTGTGGAATACTCAGTAGGGTTATCTTGGGGCCTACCATTAAAATTTAACTCAAGTTCCTCCAAAAATTTCAAAATTAAACTTTTTAAAAAAAAAATAAACCACCAAAATTTGTATTCACTCCAAGCCGTTCAAATTCATCATAAAAAAAAATTTAAATCACTCTCATAAATCTCAAAGCAAAATTTATCATGTACTACTAACCTTTTCCAAAATTAACGTTTAAATTCAACTATTTAACTCAAGAGTTCATAATTTAAAAATCCAAAATTTCACAATTAATCAAAAATTTAACACTCTAAAATTTTTCAAACAACTCATAATAAAACTCTTAGCATAAAAAGCAATTTCACAAATTAAGCTCATGCTCTCATCAATTTTAACTTCCATCATGCTAAGTTATTCCAACAAAATCACAACTTCTAAATGGTAACTTCCTTAATCAATCAAAAAAACTTTCCACCACATCCTTCGAAATTCTTCCAAAATTTTTAATATTAGCAATCTCACATTAAACTAAATTTTCAAATAATCTTATCAGTCAATATATATATATATATATATAATATATATATATATATTATATTACCAAAATCTAAATGATTTATAAT
>JANAVB010033008.1:7500-12500 GCA_029216955.1 Iris pallida | reverse complement strand
CAAAAAAAACAACAACCGGCTACCAAAATGAGGGCCAAAAGACCCCAAAAGCCGAAAAGGAAAAGCAAGAAGACAAAGGCCGAGACGGCCCACAAAATACAAGCAAAATGGGCCTGGCCCACACCACTAAGTCACCCCGGAATCCAAGGCGAGAGCATGACGAATCGGTGGCGGGAGCTCCGAAGGGTGGGAGAAGATCAAACTCTCCTTCGACGCGACGGCAAAGGAGACCAGAGCTTTTGCCACCCCATTGGCCCGGGAGGACACCGACCGAAGGCCGATAGTAGGATTGAGACCGGTCCGAATCCTCCGAACTTTGTATGTAAGTTTCCAGGGGGGAGTCTTTCTAGCCTTAATAATGTCCACCAAATGTTGAGAAGTAGTTTCAATCTCCCGAATGTTCCAGTTCATAGTATTGCACCAATTAACCGCAAATAGAAGGGCTTCCACCTCCGGGACGGAGATGACAAAGTCCTCCATGAAGAAAAGAAATGCCCCAAGGAAAGAGCCGTTGGCGTCTCTGATCACTCCGCCCCCCGAAGTCCATGAAGATTCACCACAATGACCGGCGACGTTCAGCTTAAGGCCTTCGGAGGGTGGCTGCCAAGCTTCCGGGGACTGCCGAGATGAGTTGTGATGTTGGGCAGCATCAACGCCCCTCAGAAGGCTGACTCGGGAGGGCTCCACACGGCGCTGGGGCGCAGCATCCTCGGGCGCCCTGCAGAGCTGAAGAGCAGCGACAGCAACGCAGCGCTGGGAAGCAGCAGCCGCGGCCTCGCTGCTGTGTTGGGGAGCAACAGCAGCCCCCAGATTGAGCTCCACCCGCTGCTGTGTAGCAGCAGCTCTGTGCACATGGCGCTGCTGCGTAGCAGCCGCCCCACCTGTCCGAGTATCCCTGCAGCTCTGATGGACAGCAGCCACTGCGCCCCCCAGAATGATCGAGCCGCGCTGGGAAGCAGCAGCGACCCTTGACAGAAGCTCCTCACGATCCAGCTGATCCGCCCCCAAGCCTTCCAGCCTGTCCGCGCCCCGCCTAGTGACAGCAGCCCTCTGCGTCTCCTGTCGCTGGAAATCAGCAGCCCCGTCCGCACGTTGGAGAGCAGCCGTCCCCTGTGCCTCACGCTGCTGGGAGGCCGCACGCTGCAGAGGAGCTGCAGCTAGCCCCGCCCTGTGAGCAGCACGCTGCTGTGTGGCAGCCACCATACCCGCCAGTGTGCCCCTGCAGCACATGTGAATATCAGAACCAGCCTCAATTTGAACGTCCTTACCTCGTTGGGAGTCCGCAGTAGCCATCTCCATGTCGCTGTTGTGAATCTGTGGGCCAGACGTAGCTGCCACACACTGCTGGGCAGCAGCAAGCGTGTGTCCCCTGTCCGCCTCTTCCCAATTAGCAATCGCCTGGGAGGTACTGCCGCGAGTCGACACGTCCGCCGTTCTGCGCTGCTGAGGAGCAGCAGCCCGCTGGGTAATACTGCCGCGCTGGGGAGCAGCAACGGCAGCAGCTCTGCTGCGTTGGGAAGCAACGACAGCAGGCCTGGGGGGCTGTCCACCTGTCCGTTGAGCAGTAGCAGCGTCCCGCCTTGACGCTGCACTCTGCAGAGCAGCCGGTGCACGCTGCTGCAGGGCCCCCGAACGCCGTGTAGCCCTGCCACGCTGGGGAGCAGCAGTGGCAGCAGTCAAGCCCGCCTGCTGAGCTCTGCTGTACTGGGAAGCAGCAGCAGTTTCCATGCCACGCTGAAAAACCGCAGGCGCGCCCATCTGTCGAAGCTCGTTATGCTGGGCAGCATCACTAGTGTCCGTGGGCTGATGGCAGCCCTCCCAAAGCGCTGAGATGAAGTCGTCCACCCCGTAGCTCTGAACAGAATTGCCGTCATGCGCCCCCGGTCTGATATTGTAGGCCGATAAATGATACTTGACCGCCGCGGACACCCTACTGATGATAGATTTGCAATTCCTAGTGCCGTTGCCAAATAAGATCTCGTTTCTTTGCTTCCAAATCTCCCATAGAGTATTGCCAAAAATGATGTTCCTGCAAACACCCGAAGTAGAGGATAACGAGATATTGTGAAGCCATACCTGGGCGAGCTCATCCACATTGGTAACAGCATCCGGAATAAGAAGGATATGAGCGAAATGATTCCAGACCCTAGTAGCCGTCTCTCCCGACACAAATAAATGATCAACGGACTCAACCTCCGGATTAGCACAACACGAACACCTGGAAGCCAAATGAAAACCCATGGATACCAACCGCGCGTCAACCGGAAGAGCATTCCGGCTAAGTCTCCACAAAAACGCCCCAACCCTTGGTTGAATGAATTTATTCCAATAATATTTGCTCCACGGGATAATGGGATGTCTAGTCCTATATTTGTCCCAAAAGGACTTGGTAGAGAACTCGCCATCTTCTGTCAACATCCAACAGATCCTATCTTTTTCGTTGTTAAGAACCATAACCTCCAACATACTTTTGGCCTTATTAGGAAGGAAAGTCCTAATGTCAGCCCTTGCTCCCGAAGCCAAGCGAGTGATAGGTGATCGGACAACCTGAGATATGTTAGGAATATAATCGAAAGCACTAGGTTTAGGAAGAATTATACCGCACCAATTGACACCAAAGATCGGAAAATTTCCACGTCCGGCCACCCAAGCGCAATGATCCCTCACTCTCGGAAAGATCTCCACCATCGAGCGCCAAAGAGGAGAGGGGTGATGCGGCATATCATACTCCGGCACGGACGGGTCCCCGTATTTGCGTACCATGTAATGGGCCCACACCGAATCTCCTTTGATAATGGACCAACATCGTTTGGCATGAAGCGCCGACATAACTTGTTTGAGGGACCGAATCCCCAAGCCCCCTTCATCCATTGGTCTACAAATGTGGCTCCAAGCAATCCACCGTTTCCGATGTCGCTCTTCGGAATTCCAAAGGAAGGCCGCCATACTCTTTTCGAGATGTTTGATGAGTTTTTGTGGTGGTTTGATGACTGAAAGAGCATGGACAGGGAGAGCGTTAAGAACACTTTTTAATAAAGTAATTTTACCTCCAAAAGAGAGCAGCCGGCCTCTCCAACCCGATATACGCTTATCAAATTTATCCATCAACTCAAAAAAATAATCCAGTTTCGCCCTTCCTTTGTATAAAGGGACCCCCAAATAATGAATAGGGAGATGAGTGAGCATCAATCCGGAGCTATTAGCAATAATATCTGCATGGGAAGACATGTGAGATTTATCCGAAACAATAAGCGCAGACTTAGATAAATTGATAACCTGTCCCGACACCGAAGCATAGTCCCGAAGAATCGATAGGAAATAATCAATATTACTCTTATCACCATTAAGAAAAATGAGACTATCATCAGCGTAAAATAAATGAGACAAATGCAAGCTATTAATTCTACCTGTAAACCTTTTCAAGTTACCGTGGAGACATAGGTTGGAGATCTTCCGGCTAAGAGCGTCATGGGCAATGATGAATAAAGCCGGCGATATAGGATCCCCTTGTCTTAAACCTCTGAAAGACCGAAAATAGCCCCCTGTTTTACGATTGAGAGATATCGAGTACCAACAATTCGAGATAATTCTGTAGATGAGACTAGTCCACTTGTGGCTAAATCCGAATTGATGAAGCACCCGAATAAGGAAGGACCAACTGACCCTGTCATAAGCTTTCGACATATCTAACTTGATGGCGACATTCCCCCCGGTAACTTTGTTATCAATGGTCTGTATGATCTCATAGGCTAAACTGATGTTCTCATGAATGCTTCTTCCTTTGACGAAACCGGATTGTTCCCTCGAGATGATAAGGGGCAAAACCGTAGCTAGACGCCCCGCTAGAACTTTCGAAATGATCTTTTGCGAAAAATTGCTCAAGCTAATCGGTCTAAAATCCTGACAAGACATAGGTTTATCAACTTTAGGAATAAGGGCTAAGTTAGCAGACGTGATACCTTGCGGTAGATGCATGCCGAGGAAGACTAAGGGGGATGACTAAGGGGGACCAAAGTGCTTGAGGAGCTTGTCATTTTTCGCGCCCCGCCGCAGGCCGCTCCCGTGCTCGCCGATGCAGCCTGTCAGGCCCACGCCGTGGGCAGGAATCTGCCGCGGGGCAAACAAAGTGCCGCGAGGCACACAAACCGCAGCATATGCTCGCCCGGTCGATCCCGTGCGGCCGATAGGGCATGTCATGCCCACGCCGTGCACAAAAAATCTCCGTGCGCGCTGAAACAGCTGCAACGCATGCGTTTCTGTGTCCCGTGCGGCCGATAGGGCCTGTCAGGACCACGCCGTGCACGGAAATTCTTCGCATGCGCAGAAGCTGCTGCAACGCTTGCGTTTCCGTCCCCCGTGCGGCTGATAGGCCATGTCAGGCCCACGCCGTGCACGGACACAGGTTGCGTGCGCAGTAACTGCTGCAACTTGAGGGTTCCTCGATCCCGTGCGGCCGATAGGGCCTGTCAGGCCCACGCCGTGCACAGAAATTATTCGTGCGCACAGAAACTGCTGCAACGCTTCCATTCCTCTGTCCCGTGCGGCCGATAGGGTCTGTCAGGCCCACGCCGTGCACAGAAATTCTTCGTGTGCACAGAAACTGCAACAACGCTCGCATTCCTCGGTCCCGTGCGGCCGATAGGCCCCGTCAAGCCCACGCCGTGGGCAGAAATTGTCGCGCGACAGAAAATGCCGCGAATCGTCGCGCAAGCAAAATTTGCAAGCGCGCGCTCGCTAAATGGCCGCGAGCGTGCATCCGTTCGACGCGCCGTGCGCCCCCCCGTGCGCGCGCGCGACGAACATCCCCCCCTCACCACCTACTCCCCTATAATAGATTTGCAGTTTTATTGTGGGGATGATTCCGGGGGACCAAAGTGCTTGAGGAGCTTGTCATTTTTCGCGCGCAGCCGCAGGCCGCGCCCGTGCTCGCCGATGCAGCCTGTCAGGCCCACGCCGTGGGCAGGAATCTGCCGCGGGGCAAACAAAGTGCCGCGAGGCAC
>JANAVB010033007.1:0-55820 GCA_029216955.1 Iris pallida | reverse complement strand
GATACCATAGGCCCACTGTAACCGTACCTTAAGGTATCTAAGATACGCTAACTGCGGTCATGTGTGATTCCTTAGGATTTGCTTGATATCAGACACAGGCAAACGCTAAACTTATATTAGGGCGACTAGCAGTAAGATAAAGTAGACTGCCTATCATACCTCGATACTTACGTTGATCTACGGGTTTGCCGCTCTCATCTGGTTCCAGTTTGGTTGAAGTAGCCATATGAGTGCTGATTGGTTTGACATTATCAAGTTCGAATTTCTTCAGCATGTCCTTTGTATACTTCGACTGACAGATGAAGGTTCCATTTATCATTTGTTTGACTTGCAACCCAAGAAAGTAGTTGAGCTCTCCCATCATGCTCATCTCAAACTCGGTCTGCATACACTTGGCAAAATCTTGACAAAGAGTTTCATCAGTAGAACCAAAAATAATATCATCTACATATATCTGTACTAAAAGAATAGTGTCCTTCAAAGACTTTATAAAAAGTGTAGTGTCAATTTTCCCTTTTGAAAAACCTTTGTCAAGCAAGAAGTTGCTTAGCCGTTCATACCAAGCTCTAGGGGCTTGTTTGAGGTCGTACAGCGCTTTCTTTAGCTTGAACACGTGGTCGGGAAATTTGTGATTTTCAAAGCCAGGGGGTTGTTTTACACAAACTTCCTCCTTAATAAAACCATTCAAGAAAGCACTTTTAACATCCATTTGAAATAATTTGAAATTTTGAAAATTTGCAAATGCACAAAGCATCCGAATGGATTCAAGTCTAGCAACAGAAGCATACGTCTCATCGTAGTCGATACCTTCCTCTTGGTTGTATCCTTGAGCTACTAGACGATCTTGTGTTACGTATGACTGAACCATCTTCATTTACTTTGTTTCTAAAAACCTATTTAGTACCAATTATCGAGTGATTAGTCGGTCTAGGAACTAGTTCCCACACTTGGCTCCTCTCAAATGGTTGAGTTCTTCTTGCATGGCAGAAATCCAAAATTCATCATTGAAAGCTTCAGAAATGTTTTTAGGCTCAATTTGTGAAATAAAGGCAGTGCTAGCAATAGAGTCTCTTAGTGATGATCTAGTAGTTACTCCACGTGAAACTTCACTTATCACTAAATTTTCTGGATGAGAAGGCTTGAAAGAAAATTTCTTAGGCAAGCCCTCCAGAGAATTAGTTTCGGTTGAAGTATTCATTGGAGTAGAAGTTGATGGCTCAACGTCATCATCAAGAGTACTTGTGCACTGTTATCTTCATCAAAAGTCACATTTGTTGACTCTTTCACAATTAAAGAGCGTTTGTTAAAAACTCTATATCCCTTACTCTTGGCAGCATAGCCAAGGAAAATACCATCGTCAGCTTTGGCATCAAATTTGCCTAAGTTGTTAGTGTTAAGGATAAAACATCTACATCCAAAAACTTTAAAATAAGAAACATTGGGGGTTCTCCCAAACCAAAGCTCATAGGGTGTTTTCTTCTTAATGGGACGAATAAGCACCCTATTCAAAATGTGGCATACTGTACTAACAGCTTCTGCCCAAAAGTATTTCGGAAGTAAAAATTTATTCAACATGACTCTAGCCATATCGCCAAGAGTCCTTTCTTTCGCTCCATAATACCATTTTGTTGAGGAGTTCTTGGACAAGAAACTCATAATCAAAACCATTAGAATCACAAAATCTTTCAAAATCATAATTTTCGAATTCGCCTCCATGATCATTTCGGATTCGAGTAATCATGTAGCCTTTTTGTTTTGAACTTTTTTACAAAAACTTTAAAAACTGAAATAGCTTCGCTTTTATTTGTGAGAAAGAAAACCCAAGTAAATCTCGAAAAATCATCAACAATAACAAATGCATAAAGTTTACCACCAAGACTAGCTACTCTACTAGGACCAAATAAATCCATATGGAGTAGTTGCAGGGGTCTAGTAGTACTTAAAGAGTTGATGGAATGAAATGAGGATTTGGTTGCCTTGTTCATTTCACATTCGGCACATACCGTGTCCTTTTTGAATATGATATCGGGCAATCCTCTCACTAGCTTCTTGGTCGATAGCCTGGATATAGCATCCATATTGGCATGACCAAGACACTGGTGCCAAAGTAATCGTTCATCTTTGTGGGCATATAGATATCTACCTGCATTGTTAGTATCTATAGGTAGATAGAAAATATAAATGTTATCCTCTCTTTTTCCTTCAAAAGCAATGTCTCTCGTTGACCTATCATAGATGAAGCAATTGTTTTATCCAAAGTTAATGTCATATCCATGATCAGCAAGATGACTAATGCTGAGCAGGTTATGCTTTAACTCGGTCACTAGGCAGACATCCTTATTACAGGAGAAGGGGGATGACCAATAATACTATTACCTATTATGTGCCCTTTTAAATTGTTGCCGAAGGATAAGTATCCTTCTCTCATCGATAGTGATGCAAAAAGATTTGGTCTTCGTCATATGGCGAGCATCCACTATCGAGAATCTACTTACTTTCAGTTGAGGAGGGAAGGTCCACCTACATCAAGAGTAGATGTGACCTTTGGTACCCAAGTTCTTGAGGGTCCTGAAAAGTTAGTTTTGGAAACCATGCATATATCTTTTTATCTACGTCTTCTAACTCTACACTGTGGTGAGATGTGTCCATGTGATCCACAGTAAGTACAGATAGCATTCTTATTTATGTTAGGAGCATGAGAATGATATCTATAATGAGCAGAAGTATGATGATTAGCATGATAATGATTATGCATAGAGTGCTGTGGAGTGGCATGGTGATATTGTCTATATGGATCATGATGATGTTGTCTATATGGAGCATGGTGATGTTGTCTATATGGCATGACAGTATGATGTTGTCTATATGACATGACATTGTGATGTTGTCTATATGGCATGACATGATGATCTGTCTATATGGCATGGCATGGTGATGATTTCTATATGTGGAGTGATGTTGATTGTGTCTTTGTGCAACATGATGATTGTGAGAATTATTCTTACATGCGCGTGGTTTGTGAAAGTTGTGTATATGAAAGCATGGTTACGTGCTGCATGTGGATGACGTGGTTGACTAGTATGAGTAGTATTGTGCCCATGTGATTAGGTTTGAGGTTGAGCAACCTGTTTTCCCAATTTGGTTTCTAATCTCTTAGAAACAGCTTGCAGTTCATCAACCTTAATATTTACCCATATATCTTAGTCATGGAAATCTTGTGTCTACTCTTTTTTCAGCAAGCATCGTGTTGAGTGTAGTGATTTCTTGTGTTTGTTGCTCAATACGTGCTTCAGCATCGTGTAAGCTTAATTTAAGCTTGGATACTTCATCAGTGTCATCAGTGGGTGTCGCGTTTCTAATGTTATCAAGTAATAGAGAAATTCTTTGTATTTCGACTTCAAGACTTTTGATTTTATCCTCGGCATGTTTGTATTTACCAATGATCTTTTTGTGATCATCGAGTAAATCAGTGAAGGCATCGCCAAGTTCATCAAAAGAGAAGTCATCTAAAGTTTCGTTAGATACCTTGTTGGAAGTTGCCATTAGGCACACATTTGTTGTATCTTGAGGAGAGTCCTTTTCTTCCTCGGAGTCACTCGCTTCACTTTCATTCCAAATACTTGTGTTGGCATATTTCTTTGATGAGGTCTTCTTGTATGGCTTCTCATAGCGGTTGCTCTTCTTCAAGAATGGACAGTCTTTTCGGATGTGTCCAATCTTCTTGCAACCATAGCAGGTTGGCTCTTCTTTGCCGTCTTTTTGTGATTCCTTCTTTCTTCGATTGAAGCGAAGGAATTTCTTGAAGTTGCGAACCATGAGAGCTTGGTCTTCATCATCGAATTGTCGTCTTCGTCTCATCGTGATCAGCCCTTCGTCGATGAGCTTTGAGTGCGATCTCCTTAGTCCTCGGAGCAGGCTCTTCGAAGTCCTTGAGGTCAAGCTCGTGAGTCACGAGCTTACCCATCAAGGTCTCCATTGACATGGTTGTGAGATCGTTCCCTTCTATGATGGCTGTCACCTTAGGGTTCCAAATCTTTGGTAGCCCTCTGAGTAACTTGCGAATCTTCTCGTGGTTTGAGTATTGCTTGCCAAGCGAGGATAGAGGATTGATGATGTCGAGAAATCTTGTGAACATTTGAGTGATCGTCTCATTTGGCTTCATCTTGAAAGCCTCGTATTCTTGAGTGAGATGGCTTATCTTAGATTCCTTGAATTGTGTGGTTCCTTCATGCGTCACTTCTAGAAGTCTCCATACTTCATGAGCAGTGGTGCATGTAGAGACCCTGTTGAACTCATTCCTGTCTATAGCACAGAATAAAGCATTAATAGCTCTAGCGTCTAGACTTACCTATTTCTTCTCCTCGACAGAATATTTGTCGTGTGGTTTCTCAATGAGGTCACCATCGACAACTATCCTGGCGGGCTTTTTGTAACTGTCAGTGACGACAGTCCACAGGTCAAAGTCTAGATACTTAAGATAGAAGCTCATCCTTGTTTTCCAATATGTGTTAGTTCCATCAAATAGGGGAGACCTATGAGTGGACTGACCTTCACCATGATTGGAATCAAGGATTGTGTGGTTGCCATGGATCAGCTCTTAGGATGTTAGTCCTTGTAAAGAGAAGAGCTCTGATACCAATTGAAGAAAAGATGGCAACTAGAGGGGGGTGAATAGAGTATATAGAGATAATATCCAATTAAAAATTCAACTCTATCACAAATAAAATCAATCATAGTAAATGCGGAAAATAAAGAGAGAATCAAGAGAGCATACGCAACACAGCCGATTTTAACCTGGTTTCCCTCGTGGAGGACTAGTCCAGGCCTGAGAACTCTAGCTCAGGAAATTCACTATTTGTGAAATAGTAGTTTAAACCCATTCCTTTTCTTCAGAAGAGCACGTCAACTTCTTACAGAGGATCGCAGTGGCGATTTGCTTGGAATTGTCCAAGCGACTTCTTCAACTCTTGCAAGAATCCTAACTGAGAGATGCTGAGCACTCGAGACTTAGGAGGCTTGTGGCTAGTAGATGGGAAGGGTATGGCTTTTCTGAGCTTTAAGAAAGAAGAGAAGAGAAGATTGGATAATTTGAAATGAGAGAATTCATGGCCTATTTATAGTGTTTTGTAGGCAGAATTCGGACAGAATTCGGGTAGAAAATTTCAAATATTTGGCCATTGGACAACTAGCAACCAGCTAACCCTAAAATCAAGGGTGCTGATTTTTAGGGGACAGAGTTCGGCCCGAACTCTGTGTGGAGGCAGAGTTCGGCCCGAACTCTGTCTCCAGAGCACAGAGTTGGTCTAAGTTGCCAGTGGGCAGTTTTCTGGATAGTGGAGTTTAAGGATTAAGGTAGGCTATAGGTCAAGTCTAGAGCTCAGCATGACACAGTTTACATCAATCTAGACTCAATAAAAGTATTAAATACAGACTCAAAAACAACTGAGAAGCGGAGACTGAGCTGTCGTCAGACTTGAGCTTAATGTCGATGTGTGTTGTATTGAATTATTACAAATATTATTTAGTCAATGTTATCGATATTTGGTTGACTGTGACTTTGTGTCAACAGAACTGTAGTACAGTAACTGGCAAATAAATGAGAGAACTATCAGAGAATGTACTCGCCTGATACTCTGAAAAGAGTAGTATAATGTCAGATGTCTGCAACAGTGTCACAATATCCTAAATAGAGAAATATGGCTTATAATGTGATTAAAATAAGACAGATGAAGTTTATGATACAATCTACATGATTTCTAGACCAATCTAGGTCAAAGTCAACTCTAAGTCAAACATGGTCAATTGTCTAGGTCAAACTAGGTCAAGTCAAACTTGGTCAACTCTGGGTCAACTCAAGTCAATACTCTAGTCAAACTAGGTCAATAAAGTCAATATTGGGCCTATTGGTCCAATCTAAGTTATTTATAGGGTTACTGAAGTATAGGCTAAGGTACCTATCTATGCATCAAAGGCTACACTAGATATGTATATAATATATATATATATATATATATATATATATATATATATATATATATATATATATATTTTATTATATATTATTATATATTATTATATAAAATATATATATATATATACATTTTTTTCTATATACATATTATTCTATATATATATAAATATATATATATATATATATATATATATATATATATATATATTAATATATATATATATACATACTCTACATATATACACTAGAACTTACCTCATCTAACCTCAGCCCCTATCACATATAAATCCTCTTTCAAAATCAATATATACCATCCTTAAAACTCACCTATAACCTAAACCAAGCCACAAGCCTAAGCCAAATATTCAAACCTAACATCTCATATATGTATATACTGATATATATGCATATAAACTCACATATATCTGGCATACATACATTACATAGATGCGTACATTCATTCATTCATTATTTAACTTACTTACTACATGCATATACATATCATCTATAGATAATATACATTTACGATATAGTGAGAGAGGGCAAGGAAGGGGGCATGAGGAGTGGTGTGTGTGTGACATGGTGAAAGGGCAATTCAGTTTGGCAAATTCAGACTTTGGCAAGGTAAGAAGGTTCAGTTAAGGTTTAAATGTGCATCAGTGGTGTGTGTGAACATAGGAAAAATAGGGGTGTGTGTGCTAGTGACTGGAATGCATTAAAATTTCAGTTAGCAGTGACAGTTTTGCGTGTGTATGTGTAGACACTGCAATATTGTTCGAATGTAGGGGCTGTGTTGTGTGTACATATATAGCAGTCATGTGAAGGGATGTGTGGATGTGTATGTGTCAATGTGGTATGTATTTTGAGTGACAGGACAGTGTAATGAATATGGGACTGAACCAAAGCTGGACCAATGAAGTTCAGATGTGTAGGGTGTATCCCAAAAAGGAAATCAATGTAGCTATAACTAACCAATCAATGCACAAGTTTAAAGCATAATCTTAGTTAATGTGAAACATGTAATGGTAACCAAACCAATACATGATTTAACCCAAAGTAATTTCAGTTTAACAGTTGGCCATTTCAGTAATTTAGGGAAATCAGCATACCAAATCAATACACATAAATCAGTTTACAGGAAACTCCCAAAATCCATGAGAATTCAGTATGTGTAAACAATCTCAGGAAATCAGGAATTTAAGTTCAACTGACATTTCAATATCGGTGAACAAGTATCAGTTGACTGTTGGACAGCCCCAACTCCATTTGAAAATCCATTTCAAACCCAAATTTAACACAAATAAAAAACTAACCTAAATGTAAAATATTATACATGTATACGAATCATAATGGTAAATAAAACATCAGAAAATCAGTTTAAACCAGTTTTAGAAATCCAGAATTCAACCTACAATACCTAGTATCAGAAAAATGGGAATTTTACTTGAATTCGAATCTAAATAACAACTATAATCGATTAGTAGGTTGGTAAATGAAGTCACATATGTGATAGTTTCATGGGTGTCCCCGTATCCAAGAGACTGGACACGTGTCTAAACACAACACAACACAGACACAAGAACTGTGTAATCGACAGCGTCGTGCACGTGTGCACAGTGTCCAGTGCACGACACAGGCCACGTGGTGACACGTGGCCGTGCACACGTGTACGCCTAGACTAGGGGGACGTGTCCAAGTTCCTGTCCCATGTCCACGTGGTGTCCAAGTGTCGATACGAGACCGTATCAGTGTCGAGTTTCGTGCACGTGCACAGTGGGCACGAGACAGTGCAGCCTCATTTCCTTCGTGCACAGACAACGAGGACCCATAAAATTTTGTGGGTAGGATGTCAATCATTGCCCGCACCCACACACCAATTTTTAGATGTCGGGGTGCTGTGTCGTGTCCGTTAGGACACTTGAGCAGCAGGACAGCCGTACGAGGCCAGTGCGTAGTGTCGTGTGTGCGGTACGTGTCCGATTTGGGCACGAAAAGTGTCAAAAACATGCTCATATGACACGAAATAAAGAAAACACATATAAAACAATATTTCCATTCAAATAGTTTTCAAAAATGACATAAAAATTCCTTTGAGGCATTTCAACAAACATATGAATACATAGACCGATACATGTCCGATACGGACACAAAACGGACACAAAATCCACCCAAATTTGGGGACAGCTAGGGGACTCCTAGATCTAGCCCTAAATGCAAAGAAAACAGAAATTTAAATCAATTTGGGGAGTTTTACCTATAGGTGCAAATTGCATGAAAAAGCTCCAAATGGGGGGTTCTTTTTGATGGCCAAAAGCTCCAAATTGATCCCAAACTGAAATTAACCTCCAGAAATGATAGCTATAAAGAAATTAGAACCTAATGCAAAAGACTAGGATTAAAAAGAATTAAAATAGTTTTATAGGGATTTTTGGAAGGGGAAAAATACCTTCTTTTCCAATGTGTTGAAATAAAAAAAAGAGGCAAGCCCTAATGAATAAGTGTTTATATAGGGTGGGGATCCCTGTGTGGCTGGTCACTTAGGGTTTGGTTAGGGTTAGGGTGTCAAATCATGGGCCATGGGCCATGTCACAAGTCTTTAAGTCCTTAATCACAAGTCCTTTCATTAAAACCACAAACCATGAAATAATTTCACTTAAACTAATCCTCTCATTCTAAAACTAATCTCTAATGTCTAAAATGAGTTAAGTCAAGCTAGACTAGGGTCACCATGGCTAGGGTTAGCTTCTAGGCTAGTCCACTAGGCCTCAACAAGTCAAGGTCAAACTAGAATTCACCAATTCAATAAATCATCAATTAATTCAAATAAGTCAAAATAACCAAATTATCTCTAGGCTAAAAATGATAATTAAATCATCCTAATGACACAGTTAGGCTCTAGGTTATGTAGTCTCTAGGATTTCACTGGCAGCACATCAGAATCACAAGTCATGACTTAAAGCAGTTTTTTAAATAGTTTAAAAATTATTAAAAATTACCAAAAATTATAATGTGAAACAAATATCAATAAATAATAATTTTAATTAAAAAATTTCAAAATTATCCTCATCTGAAAAACTGGGTGTTACAGCATGACAAACTACCAAGCCAGACCCACTAGCAATACCGTCACCCTCACCCGATCCCCAAGATCACCATACTAGCCATTGCCATCACGACCACTAGACGCCGCCACTATCTCCGCCATCATCACCGCCCGCACCACCATAACCAGTCCACCGCCCTGTCTATTGAGCATGTACTACTAAACAGTGACTTGAGATATTAGTTTTATATGATCGGCTTAGGACAAGGATCAGGCTATTCCATATGACCGGCTATGCACAAGTATAAGTAATAGATCAGGCCGACCATATATGGAAAGCTATGCACATGTACAAGTAAGTACAAGCTACATCTTACGTGTGGTAAAGGTGAGCTATGCACAAGTAGTTTTGGGTATGATCACATAATCTCCTAATACCTCTCCATCCCTCGACTAGTATAATGGATCCTACCATGGTAAGCTACGACAAGGGATTATCTGAGAGGGTAGCAAATACCCTTAGGAACCGGTGTCCATAAAAGTACAAAAATAATAACATGATATGTACCAGTATACCAGGATAACCAGAAAAATATCTCATGACGGGATCCAAATATACTAATCCGTGTACTCTTGTGTCAGGGATCAAGCATGACACTACAAACTGATATCATAGATACTATCAAGATAATGAAAACTATCAGAGAATGTACTCGCCTCAATTTGCTGGAGTCGACATGCACGACACGATCGTGTCGACATGGATTAGGTACCGTTGTTATGCTCCATAAAATGGTCCCAAGAGATGGCACAGACGGTTCTATTTAGTCTGGAATAGTCCAAAAAGCCAGTTTGATATAGAAGTCTAGGATCGGAATTTGGCACGATAGTCGAGGTCGCATGATTATGACATGAAGTGAACTCATCACAAAATCATATAACTATTTCTGAAAATTATCTATAATACTTAGAAACTATATTTTATTAATCATAATATTATATATATATATATTTTAATATTATATTATATATATTTTATATATATATATATATAAATATATATATATATATATATATATATATATATATATATATTATATATATATATATATATTATATTTATATATCTATATATATACTAGAAGGTCATTTAGGGCTTACCCTCAAAACTATATTTTATATATATATATATATATATATATATATATATATATATATATATATATATATATATTTATATATATAATATATATATATATATATATATATATATATATATATATATTATATTTGAAAGTCTAGAAGGTCATTTAGGGCTTTACCCTCAAAACTATATTTTAATTAGATAGAAAACTACAATAATATTTCATTCCTTAAAAACAAATATGAAACTGAAGGGATTAAACCCAATGGCATTTTTTGTTACAAAATGTCTTTCGAAAAATTATTTATCATAATTATTTAATAAAATTTACAATAATACCAAGTGAGTAATAATAATAATAATAACAACAACAATATTAATATATATTATAATATATATATATATATATATATATATATATATATATATATATATATATATACATACACACACACACACACACACACACACACACACACACATAAAATCCAGTATTAGGCAGATGGGCTTAAGGCCCAGCCTAACACAAAATAACAATAATAATGCTAAAAGCTTTAAGCCTAGCCTAAATATTCCAATTAAAGTTTTAGCCAGTGGGCCCATCCCAAGACAAAACCCACAGCCCCTAAACCTTATGCTAACCATAATACTCATATTAATGATAATAATAATTATATCAATAGTAATAACATACATAAAGAAATCAGAAAGGGGGGTCTGTTATCCCACCCATTCGTTCCAATCCACAAAGAGAGAGAGAGGAAGGAGAAGATGGAGAGATCGAGCGGGAGATGGGAGACGCTCACTGGGTTCATGTAGGCGGCGCCGAGGGTTCACGACGGCGGAGGCTGTGACCAAGAGGAGGCTCGAGAGGAGGACAACGCATCTACTACTACGACGGCGTGTTCTCAACGACGATGGCTCCAGAGTGGCGACCCACAGCTCCGACAGCGACAGAGGAAACGAAGAAGATAGTGGCCAGGCGGGGCACCCCTGGATCTGGGCGGTGGCAGGTCGGCGGAGGCAGATGCGACCACCAGATCTAGAGAGGACAGAGGCTCCCGCAGGGGTGGTGCTGCAGCTCCCATACAGCAGCGTCGGCAGGAGGTTGGACGCCTAGGCTCGTCGAGCCAGATTTGGAAGTACGGAGCGACTCATGGCATGATAGAAGTAGGTTAGGTCTCTTTCTCTCTCTGTGGGTGTGATGCTGGTGGTGCCTGGTTTTTGTGGTAGTGATGGTGGCAGTTGTATGGCTGTGATGGTGGTGGCAGTTGCATTGGGTGGTAGTGGTTATGGCGAGGCGGGGGGAGGAGAAGGATGGTGGTGATGATGAAGCTGAAGGTGGTTGTATTATCTGTTGTTACATTGTACTCATGATTACTTATAGTACCTTATTACCATGACATGCTTACATGATTTTCTACTTTTCTACTGTTCTGTATTATTTATCCATCATTATTTATTGTTTTCTGTTATTTATAGATTTTTTTCAATTTAATGGAACTATTGTTAGTTTATGTACTTTGCTCCAATCGTAACTGGATAACCATTTTTAAGAGTTGTTTTGCCTTACATTTTTTAACTACATGATGATGCTAGCTGAGATAGATCTCGATGTTCCTTTGACCGTGAGTTGACTTCTGGGAGCTCTAGGCCATTGTTCTTTATTTAGATTTGTGTTTCGTTATCAGATTTGCCTCTGAAATATTCCTGATATGTATTATCATTTATCGATTCTGTATGGTTCAGTGATACTACTGTATTTTCTTACTCATATCTTTCTTAGATGTATATGATTTGAGTACATGTTGATTGTGGATCATAAATGTTGTAGTTATTTATTGGTACTTGACAACGTTCTACCGCCGATAATACGGCGAAGGCTGGACGTGGCCCATGTACTCATGCACAATTATCCGGATGTGGGTCATGACAATAACACATGTAGACAACTTGACAAGATATAGGATTGAACATAGCCAAACATATCTATTTTTAATTCACCTTTTATGTGTTAGAATGAATGGAATTAATATTGGTATGATTTACGACATTAGTTGCTTAGTTGGCGACTTGAGGCTAATAGTGTCATACCCATTTGACACTTGTTTTGGTATTGCTTATAGGAATATTAGTTGCATTGTTAACAATTGTAGTGAATGTTACACTAATATGACATATTTTAGTATGATTAAAACCATGATAATCTATTTCACCCCCGACCCAGGAAATCGTTCGTCCTTACGTCGATTTTATCGAATCGAATGTCCTCGATGGAGAGTGATGCCATATGAGTCTGGAGTTGAACTCGTACAAGGCAAGATGATTAAAATCCTTAAAATGGTTATCCCGATTCAATATTAGCATCAGAAGAAATAAAGTCACATTGGAGTTACATAGAGTATAACAAACAATTCTCTTTATTAAATAAGCAACAAAATTAAAAATGCTTGCCAAATGGATCTGCCAGATTGGCTTACAACAAGTTCTCTTTTCCCATAAGGGATTTCATCATTTCATTCATCATGTTTTTGTATCTCGACCGCATATCCTATTGCAAGTTCGAGAGTCATACGGTCGTACGCCTTAATAAAATGCTATGGTATTCCATGGCACAGCGCAATCAAGCGAAGCTCCGCTGCTAGCAATCCATTACCTACATCCTGCAGGCAATCTAGAGGGGAACAGTACTAATCCTCTTGTGTACTGATAAGACATTTTACTAAACTGATATTAAGTAATTTATGAATCATGCAGCTTAACTTGTGATCTTTCTATCTTTGCCTTTGGATCAGTTTTATGGCATATTTGAAAGCAGTAAAGCATGTATTTATGGCAAGCATGTTATTATTTATTTGCGTAAGTAAGCAGGCAACATATATCAATCTCGTGTGATTTCGTGGTAACTTCTTTTAAACATCGACGTACTCACCCATGTACCAATACAAGGTGAATATGCCCACCATATTTCCTTATTATGTTATAAGTGATCTTTGTGCATAATCTCTGTGTGCCTATACCATTCATCCCATCGACCCTTATCTATATGAAGGTCACCGGCTTTCTAAGCCAGAATGGACTATATTCTCATTGGCATTATGACGCTGCCCAATCAACCTAGGTTGCGATCCTTACTGAAGGTCCCACAATGTATCAGTGCTCCCTTGGCGTGATTAACCATTCCTCCTAGGTCAAACAGTCCCGGCGCCTCGTTGATCTTGTTCGAGGAAAATAAACCCGTGCACGGGCTATATCCAAGTCCATTTGACCATACAATACGCTCTATCTCATACAACCAAACGTTGTCTGAGTTCAAAACTTAGACTTTGCATCATTTCGCATTTCTCACATCATCTTGCATTTCTATTCTTTCTTTCAATGTTCTTACATTTTCTTTCAATGTTCTCACCCTTTCTTTTAATTTCTTACCCTTTCTTTCAATGTTTCGTCCCCTCGATTCAATGTTCAATGAATGACCCGAAGGTCCCAAACATTCCCAAGACAACATACTATACATTTGACAGTTCCGTAGCATTTGTGCCACAACTTCTCACTTCTCACATAAATCTTTTGATGTTCTACGACTTATCGTTCATCGATGTACAATTTATGCATTTGACGCACGTCTCGATACGATCTTTTAATGTACTAGACAAGTTCATTCCCTCAGACTCGTGCACTTGAGGCATGCCTCGATAGAGTATTCAATATTATGTTACTTCGTGCACTTGATGCACTCGTCGATACAAATATCCCATATTATTATGGCTCGTGCACTGAGGCACTCGCCGTTGCGATATTTTGATGTTCTATGGCGACTCGTACATTTTTGTACGTTTCAATTCAATTGTTCTATCTTAGTGTTCGATACATACTATGATTCCTCTCAATCGAGCCACGCCGTGGACTCGATAGGTTAACTTAGCATACAAAGGTACATTTTTAATTAGACATGATGAAGTAGGAAAGTAGGGTTAAGTCCTCCCCCCATAGTTCGATACGGATGTCGTTTTGCCGAGCCGATGTGGCTCGATTCCTTAACTTTATTACACGGCCAACTCTTCTGACTTAGCCATTCGTGCACTTCGTGCTCCATTGAACTACCCGACTAGTTCGGCCTACCATTCCCTTATCTCAGTCCGTTTCGAGGCGATGCTTTGGTTCTGCGGACACCGTTACAAATGGGGCACACGATTAATTGAACTTATGCTTTGCATCTATTCAATTTAATAGATCTTCAAAATGGACTCAATGCTTTCTTTCAGGCCAACTTAACACTTACAATGATCCAACTCGATGCATTCCTCAGGTTAACAAAACACTTCGAGTCAACGACTCAATACACCGTGCAGAGCGGTGCATTACATAATATACCACTTAAAATAAGGTTCGTCCTTGAACCGAAACCAGCACTCAATCTAAGTATTTCTAGATCGTGTCATGATATCGTTCTACCATCGTTGTTCTGTTTCAAACATTCATGCAAGTTTTCATTCATATCATAGTCTTTCCTGTAGCTCAATTTGAATTCAGTATACAACTTAGTTTGAATCATATATATATTTTAGGCATCCCACCAATATATGTATTTCAGCAAAGCCCAGTGGTAAAGAATTGGAACAAGCTGACAGGTAAATTTTTAATCCTCGATTACTTGCAATCTCATACTCTTGATCGAACTTAATCTCTAGCGTCCGTTCTTGCAATTCTATAGCATATGTATATTCAATACATATGTGATCATCCAATGAAGTCACTGTGTGCGACGCGATTCAAAAGCATATTTCTTATTCTCGTCAGTTTCACACTAACCATCAAATCTAGGCGTTGAGTCAAGCCATTGTGCATCAGATCGCAATAAATCTTCGTAAAGCGTTGCGTTCGAAGTCGCTACCTAACTATTTCTGAAGTCTCACTTGTAAATCATCTCGATACAATTTTCCTCTATTGACTTGTAATTGCATCAACATCCGAGACTACTCCTGTTAGCCAACTTACCAAGACATCGTGCATAAATTCTCCCAATGCAACTTTTAAATTGATGTTGCACAAAGGCCACAATCTATCTGATACAAAATTTTAATTCGAGTCGACGATGCTCAAAGACAACAATCACTTTGACACAAAGGTCTCTACACGCGTCTTATGTTCGATTCCTATCGAGTAGGAATTTTTTAGCCAAATTTGAAACTTGTCCATCTTGTAACATCGAATATAAGTTCGATTCATACAAGCTCAATTGCTAGGTGAATTCAAATCCAACGACACAACTCGAAAGCCATTCTCTTACCATTTGATCTCGTGCATAACAAGATTCTCAAATTTTCCTATCCGTATCACCAAGTTTGTTTGTCAAATTTTTATTTCGATCGTCGACCAACATAATCAATAAAGCATTCATCCAACTAATACTCAAAACCCAGCTATATTATTCTTAGTCGAAGCTGTTCCATCAATTCTCGAAACAATTATTTGACCGCACCACATCTCGACATAATTCCATTTGTGACATCATATGGGTCACCTCTGCAACATTCACTCTGATGGCGGTCAAGTCTTCTAGGGTCAGCTGCCTCGAAGCTACGCTCGATAATTATGGATCATTAACGAAGGACAGTTGCTATGAACCATGATATATCTTATGAAGTAACGTATAGGCAACTTTAGAGGGGAGGGAGAATAGAGTTTCTGTCAAAAATAACCAATTAAAAATCAACTCTATGCCAGTCCTGAAGCAACTACCAGAAAAATAATAATCAGAGTAGTAATACGAAATTAAGAGAGATTAGAAGAAAATACGCAAACACAACAATTTAACCTGGTTTCCCTCATGGAGGACTAGTCCAAGCCTGAGAACTCTCGCTCAGGATTGAAATCCACTATTTGTGAAATAGGTAAACACACGTGCCTTTACTCAGAAGAGCATGCCAACTTCTTACAACTTCGCAGAGGCGAAACTTAGAATTGTCCAAGTGACTTCTTACTCTTGCACAGAACTTCTAGCTAAATCACACTTGAGCACCTTAGGGCTTAAGAGTTTTATGGCTAGTAGATTGGAAGAGTAAAGCTTAAATGTATAAGGCTTAGAAGATTGAGAGTGAAAGATGATTTGAAATGAGAGAATTCAAGCCCTATTTATACTAGTCAGGGAGGCAGAGTTCGGCCAGAATTCTGTCCCAAATATTCAAAACTTTGAACATTGGACAGCTTGTAGCAGGGTGTTATGAAAAATTAGGTTCCTAAAATTTATGAGGTAGAGTTCGGCCCGAATTCTATCTACCTTGGGCCAAAAGTTTATATGGGCTATATTGGTTTGGTTTGGTTCAGGGATTGTTTTTGTATGGTGGAGTTTGGTAAAGTAAGTCTAAGGATTGAGATGACTCAGTGCGACTCAACGTACATGTTCCTAGACTCAATAAATTAAAAATTTATGGGCCGAGTACAAGTACATTTGCAATGTAACAGCTTGTCGATGACATCTGTCTTGAACTTGATACGTTGCAGATGATGTTTTATCTTGAGCTTGATGTGTCGTATTGGATCATATGAGATATTATTTTGTTAATTCTCTAAATTAGTTTGACTGTGATCCAGTTTGGGTCAACAATCTCCTCCATTTTGATAATTGATAAAATAATATTTGTATGTTGCAACATTCATACCTGGACACATGTTGACGGGAGTAAAATAGTTTATACGTATGAAGTTGCTCTCCCGCAAATAGATATGTCGCTTCCCCAAAAATAGATATTTTTATCCTGATATAAAGTTTTTATCCAAGCACAATATAATTCATAATATCACATCGTATACAAGATCACATAAAATATCTGTTATACTTCCCCTTTATCACTTAGCAAAATATAGCATATCTCCCCATAAAGAGACAAAGTGAAGAAAGCAATCACACAACTTTAACCATAACCAAACTTTAATAGAGACAACTAGCAGTTTTGATAAACCAAAAGAAACTCGCAGTCATACATATGAAGGGAAATAAAAGCATAGTAGAAATAGTACTAAAGTCAGGAAATGACAAACTACAAAGCATAACTAAAAGCAGCAGCAGCAGTAGGTTAGAGGCCATAGCCATCACAGAGCATAAGAACGAGATGGACTGGCCGAATCGGATGGCTCGCTGGCAGAGCGACGAGGATCAACAAATGCAGCATCAGGATGCAGATACCGCTTGGCCCAAGGATCGTCAATCCGGTAGCCTTCGCGAGAAGGGTCCCGACCCGTAGGTAACGACATAGTAGGATATCGGGCCATATTTATACTGGATGTCATGCAAGGTATTGTTGATGGCGCTCATCTGTAGAGTGGTCTGAAGTCAACTGAGTATAGCGATCGTCTTCGAAATGGAATCGGTCGCACAATATGTCTCGGATGGAGTCGAGGGTGGCCGGTAGCTCAGGCTGAGGGGCATCTGAGTCAGAAGACTCCTCAACGAGAGCAGAAGGAACAAGTACAGGAGCAGTCCTACGAACCTTAGATAGATAGGCAGGAGCTGGTAGAAACTGACACTTATCTAAAGAAATATGGAAGGCAGCAAAGATCATAGGAAGATACATAGCATAGACAAGTGATTTTGGCTTCTTCCTTGCACGAATCATCCAGTCCATCATCGTGCGTGGAAAATTGAAAGGAATGGTGAAGTGTAGAAAATAAAGGACCATAATTTTAAGGTAAGTGACTTCATCAGTACATCTAGCTTTGGATAGGATCGAAGAGAAAATGATGCGATAAAGTTCATAGAAGTGGTTGTTGAGATACTTGGCATGAAGTTTGCGAAGGCGAGTATTGGGTGCACAATCATATCCTTAAAGCCTTTGAATGTGAGATCACCAACAAATTGGAATTCACGAGCATTGACAATGCGCTCCCAAGAATTGGGGTCAGGGAGTTCTAAATATTATGTCAAGTCAAAGTCGTCAAACATGATGTCAATGCCGACAACCGGAGAATAGATTTTACGGTCGTCATAGGTCATGTTAATAAAACATTTGAATTGCATTGAGATAAATAAGTGAAGATGTATACACAAGTTCATAAAGACATACATCCTTGAAGTTAGGATCAAATTCAAAATACAGTAAAATTGATGGGATGTCCCGCCACAACACTACGTGAGCAAAAATCAAAATACTACTCGTTTGAGGCTTCTAACGAAATAAAATATGCTCATTATAAGTGTTGGCATTGGAAGGAGAAGGAGGATTAAACAATGGGTGAATGGGATATGGAGGAGGAGAAGGAGGATTAGATGATGAAGCTCCTTTAGTCCTAGTCCTCTTTCCTCTATTTAAAAGTCTAGGAGCCATGATAAAAGCTAACGTAATAGAGATGGAGAATTACAATTGAAGTAGAGATAGAGAACTAAGAGATATACCAAAAAAATGAGTAATGAGGATGGAAGAGAATCACCCAAAACCTTTAAATCTTGAGTGTGGAGAGTGGAAAGCACCAAAATAGTGATTTTTAGGGTTAGTGTTTTGGAGAAATAAGGTTGGAGAGAGGTGTGAAAGATGATGCCAATGAAGAGAAAGAAGGCAAAATCGTAGTTTTTAAAAAGTAGGGCCGGCTGCACTAGCAAAACGTGGGCCCTTAATCAAACAGATTGGACAGCCAGGGATGGCTGCATGTTCTGGAACTCACTACTCAGAGTTCGGCCCGAGTTCTGCCAAAGGCAGAGTTCGGCCTGAGCTCTGTGAGGGTGGTTCAAGAGCTCCAACAAGTTTAAAAAAATGTTGACAAGATAGATAAAAGATGGTCTTGAATTAACAATAATAGATTTTATAAGCCATAAAATAAATGAAACATTCGACAAACTTTGTGAATCATTGTTCAGAATATATGCATCATTTCAGGTTAGCTGTAGGGGCCGGATCCCAGCTAGCGGTAGTTCGAAGACTAGTACACCGCGGTTTAGGCTTTTACGCCTTATCAGAAGGACCCTTTCGGCTTGTACCAAAAACAATGCAACAAATACGAACTTGATTTTACAAGTATTTACGCAGGTATGACATATTATATGACATTTTCATTCAAGATTCCTAAGTCTCGACGAAGAAAGTTGAAATACTCTTCGACAAGTGGTTTAGTAAAAAAGTCTGCTAGCTGATGATCATTGTCAATAAACTCTAGATTAATAGTACCTTACAATTGATGATCACGTAGAAAATGATGTCAAATATCTATCTTAGTGCGTGAGTGACATACTAGGTTCTTGGTCAGGTTAATTACACTATTGTTATCACAGAATATAGGTATGTGCTTAAAAGATAAATTATAGTCTTCAAGGGTTTGCTTTATCCACAAAATCTGAGCACAACAACGTCTTGTAGCTATGTATTCAGCTTCTTTTAGATAATGCTATAATATTTTTCTTGTTAAACCAAGAGACTAAAGCTTTGCCTAATAAATGACATATGCCACTGGTACTCTTACGGTCGACTTTGCATCCAGCAAAATTGGCATTAAAATATCTGATCAAGTCAAAGGATATGGTTTTGGGATACCAAAAACCCACCGTAACAGTGCCTTTAAGGTATCGAAAGATACGCTTAACTGTGGTCATGTGTGGTTTCTCAGGGTTGGCTTGATAATGAGCACATAGGCAAACACTAAACATGATATCGGGACGACTAGCAGTTAAAAAGGGTAGACAACCAATCATACCTCGATACTTATATTGATCGACTGGTTTGCCACTTTTATCAGGTTCTAATTTAGTTGTTGTAGCCATCAAAGTACTGATTGGTTTAATATTGTCAAGATCAAACTTCTTCAGCATGTCCTTTGTATACGTTGATTGGCTGAAATAATCCTTGTGAGTTTTGTTTGATTTGCAATCCAAGGAAGCAGTTAAGCCCCCCATCATGCTCATCTCGAACTCATTCTGCATACACTTGGCAAATTCTTGGCATAAAACCTCATTAGTAGACCCAAAAATGATGTCATCCACATAAATTTGCTCTAAGAGAATGGTGTCATCAATAGATTTTATAAACAATATCGTGTCAATTTTTCTTTTGAAAAGCCTTTGTCGAGTAAGAAAGTGCTAAGGCGTTCATACCAAGCTCGAGGGGCATGTTTGAGGCCATAGAGAGCTTTCTTATGTTTAAAAGCATGATCAGGAAATTTGTGATTTTTAAAACTAGGTGTTGTTTTACAAACACTTCTTCTTTAATAAAATTGTTAAGAAAAGTACTTTTGACATCCATTTAAAAAACTTTGAAATTTTGGAAGTTTGCAAAGGCACAAAGCATGTGGATTGATTCAAGTCATGCAATAGGAGCATATGTCTCATCGTAGTCGATACCTTCTCTTGGTTGTATCCTTGAGCTATGAGATATGTTGTTACGTGTGACTGAATCGTCCTCATTAACTTTGTTACGAAAGACCCATTTAGTACCAATGATCGAATGATCAACAGGTTTAGGAACAAGTTCCCAAACTGATTTCTTTCGAATTGGTTGAGTTCTTCTTGTATTGAAGATATCCAAATTCATCAGAAAAAGCTTCTATAAACATTTTTGGGTTCTATTTGTGAAATAAAAGCAGTGCTAGCAATAGAGTCTCTAACAGATGATCAAGTACTTACCCTTTTTGATACATCACATATTACCAAGTTTTTGAATGTGATGGTATGAAACGAAATTTCTTTGGTAAACCTTCCAGAGAACTGGTTCCAGATGTTGTATCCATAGGTATAGAAGTTGATGATTTGATATGTATGTCATCGTCATCATCGAAAATAGCATTTGTACTATTATTCTCATCAAAGGTTACATTAGCAGATTCTTTAATAATCATAGAGCGCTTGTTAAACCTCTATACCATTTACTCTTGGTAGCATAACCAAGAAAAATACCTTCATCAGCTTTGGCATCAAACTTGCCTAGTTGTCTTTCGTATTCCGGATAAAGCAACGACAATCAAACATTCGAAAATAGGAAATAGTTGGTGTTCTATCAAACCAAAGTTCATAGAAAGTTTTTTTCAAAATATGTCGAATCAAAACCCTATTCAAGACATGGCATGTTGTACTTACAGCTTCTGCCCAAAAATATTTCGAAAGTGAAAATTGATTCAGCATGATTCTAGCCATATCGCCAAGAGTTCTATTCTTTCGTTCCATAACACTATTTTGTTGGGGAGTTCTAGGACACAAAAATTCATGATTAAAACCACTTGAGCCATAAAGCTTTTTGAAATTGGAGTTTTGAGTTCGCCGTTATGATCACTTCGGATTCGAGTAATTATGAAGCTTTTTCTTTTTGAACCTTTTTAGCAAAAACTTCGAAAACAGAAATAGTATCACTTTTGTTTGGAAGAAAGAAAATCCAAGTAAATCAAAAAATTATCAACAATTACAAAAGCGTTTAGTTTTCCACCAAGACTGGCCACTCTACTAGGACCAAATAAATCCATATGAAGCAGTTGCAAAGGTCTAGTAGTACTTACAGAGTTGACGGATTTAAAAGATGATTTGGTTGCTTTATTTTTCTAAATTCGGCACATACCGCATCCTTTTTGAATGTAATGTCAAGTAGTCATCTCACTAGCTTCTTGGATAAAGTCTTGATATGGTATCCATGTTTGCATGTCCAAGATGCATGTGCCACAGTAGTATTTCTTCTTTATGAGCGTAGATGCATCTTTCTACATTGTTAGTATCTCTAGACAGATAGAATATGTATATTATCTTCACTTATCCCTTCAAAAGCGATGTCTCCAGATGATTTATCATATATGGAGCATTTAGTGTTAAAGTTAATATATACATGATCAGCAAGATGACTAATGCTGAGCAAGTTATACTTTAACTCTGTTACTAAACAAACATCTTTAATGACGGGAGAATGAGGTTACCAATAGTACCGTTACCTATGATATAACCTTTCAGATTATTGCCGAAGGATACATATCTTCCCTCTTCATCGATAGTGTTGCAAAAAAATTTGTATTTTAGTCGTGTGTCGCAAGCACCTACTATCAAGAATCCACTTACTTTTAGAGAATGAAGGAAGGTCCACCTACACCACGAGTAGATGTGACCTTTGGTACCCAAATCTTTGAGGGTCCTGAAAGGTTAGTCTTCGATACCCATGCATATAGTTTTAAATCAACTAATCTTCTAATTCTACACTGTGGTGAAGTGTGTCCATGTTTACCACAGTAGTGACATATAGCATGTATATTGGTGTTAGGTATAGGATAATAGTGATGTCTATGTGTTTCTCGTGCTGCATAAAAACGTGTGTTCATAAAAGCATTTCTGTGTGCCATGTGTATGTGGGTGTTTGTCGTGCTGCATGTGAATATATGTACATAAAGGCATGATTGTGTGCAACATGAGTATGTGTCTTTCTTGTGACATGTATTCTTCTATTGAGCAATCTTTTGTCTTGTGTACATGTTGTGACTGTGAGATTGAGTTTGGGGTTGTTCAACTTGTTTCCCCAATCTGATCTCTAATCTTTTAGAGGCATTGTACATATCATCAAACTTGGCAGTCAAGGCATCAATTCTTACAGCAACAATATTATACTTCTTTTTTTGTCTGAGAGTTCTTTATTGAGTGTTGTGATATCACGTATTTATTTCTCAATAAGATTCGGCATCGTGTAAGCTTAATTTAAGATTGGATACCTCCTCAGTGTTCTCCGTTGGTGGAGTGTCTCTAACATTATCAAGCAAGTATAAAAGTCTATGAATCTCAACTTCATGAGTCTTGATCTTATCCTTTGCATGGTTATACTTGCTAAGTAACTTCTTGTGATCTTCAAGTAAGTCACTAAAGGCATCTCCAAGTTCATCAAAAGTAAAGTCATCAAGTGGATCATTTGTTACCTTTTCAGACGTTGCCATTAGGCAAACGTTTGCAGTATCTTGGGGAGAGTCCTCTTCTTCTGAGTTACTGGCTTCGCTTTCTTGCCAGATGCTTGTGTAGGCATTTTATCGTCATTTTGTGCTGTTCCTTCTTCCTTGGTTGAAACGTAGGAACTCTTGAAGTTGCGAACCATGAGCGCTTGATCATCACCATCAGAGTCATCATCGTTTGTTTCTTCTGGAGCTGCCTTTTGACGATGAGCTCTTAGCACGATTTTTTCTTTGGAGACATTTTTTTAAAGTCTTTGAGATCGAGCTCATCATCATCAGTTTGCCCATCAGAGTTTTCAGAGACATAA
This sequence comes from Iris pallida, assembly GCA_029216955.1. Lineage (NCBI taxonomy): Eukaryota > Viridiplantae > Streptophyta > Magnoliopsida > Asparagales > Iridaceae > Iris > Iris pallida. The sequence continues at coordinate 32,466 of JANAVB010033007.1, read as the reverse complement.
TTGTAACACCAATTTTTTAAATAAGGGTAATTTTGAAATTTTATGATCTTAGTTATTTAATTATGATATTTAAATGATAATATAATTTTTTGGTGATTTTTAATCAATTTAAAACTATTTAAAATCATGACTAATGATTTTGATGTGCAGCTAGAGAAACCCTAGAGACTGTCTACCCTAGAGCCTAACCCTGTGATTTGGAATATTAATTATCATTTTTAGCCTAGGGGTAATTTGGTCATTTTGACTTATTAGAATTATTAATTTATTTATTGGATTGATGGTTGTTGATTTTGACTTTTGCTAGTTGTGACTTAAGAGACTAACCTAGATGCTGACTCTAGTTAAGGTGACTTGATTAGCATGGTGAGACCCTAATCTAACTTAAGTCGACTTGGTTTTGACTTGAGTGATTTAGCTCTTGAGAAAATTAGGAAGGATTTTAATGTTGGATTTAAGGGCTAAGGTAGAGAGCCCATTGCTCCTTTATGACCAGCCAATTAGGGCTCCCAACCCTATAAAGTCATCTCCTCCATGTTCTTGCCTTCTTTGTAATGTTTCAACATTTTAAAGAAAGAGGTAATGTCGTTTCTTCCCCAATCCCTAGATTCTTCAATTTTAATCCTTTTTCACTCTAGTCTTTTGCATATGATCCTAATCTAGACCTATTTTGTATTCATGGAGAGAAATCTCAGGTTTAAAACAATTTGGGGATTTTGGCTATCAAGAAGAACACCCCCCATTTGAAGCTTCTCTTGAGATGGACACCTATAGGTAAAACCACTTAAATTATATTTTAGTTTCGATTTCTTTGCATATTAGGCTAGATCTAGGTGTTCCCTAGCTGTCCCCGAGATTTGGGCACAATTCGTTTCCATTTCGTGTCCGTATCGGATACGTATCAAAATAGGTACATATGTGTTTGTAGAAATGCCCCTTACGGATTTATTTTCGTATTTTTGAATTCTAATTACAAGGATCGCTAGATCTAGGTGTGTGTAATAACTTTTGTGAAGGATGATTTGCATTTTGTGTCTTATTATGTCAGATTTTATGCTTGGATACGCAGCACGGTGCTCGTTTGAGTGCCCTGCTGCCCGTGTCCTGGTTTGCACTGGACACACCACTTCATGACACGAAATTCGGCATGGAGACTCCCTAGATGACTGACACGAGGCCTACAAAGTTTCGTAGGATCTCGTTGACTGTTTGGGGAGAACTTCGACCCGCACTACACGCGCATGGTCGTGCACTGGTTTGTAACTCAGACCCGGCACGGCCTCGACCCGGCACTGATACATGTCTCCAGTTTGAAAATTTCTGAAATTGATTCCCTATTTTAACTAAAATTTGGTGCTTAAATTTACATGTTAAATTCATTTGCATAAGTATTAGTTGCTGCTAGTTTGGAGTTGCATGTTAGGTTAGGGTTTGCACTCGAGAAATGGATTTTCGATTGTGGGTTGGACTGAAACTTTCTAGATTTTAGTGTTAGTTTGAATGCTGAATTTTAAATCCAGTTTAAAACTGAATTGTTGTTAAGATTGCCATGTTTAATCCATTTACGTTTTGTTAGTTCACTGTTGAGGTTGTCACATGTTAGTTTTGTTTAAATTCTTGGTGGTGTTTGGTGCTAGGAGTATAGATTTTGAATTTGGAAATTGGGTTAGACTAAATATGAACTGTTAGCTAATTAGGAACTGTCCAATTCTGAGAATCCTAAGAACTGCCATCACCTGAGATCAGGAACACCCAGAAATCTGCGGACACACACATTGCATTCTGTTTTCTCCTATTTACACACATGTACCATATCACATATACACACAAAACTGAATTTTAAAACTGAGATGCTGTGTTCAAAGAGTTCTTTTGGTTTTAACTGAATTCAATTAGTTTAAATACGAATTGTGATTGTTATAAATACATTGATAGATAGGTAGATGACTGGGGATTCGAATGGGATAATGTGCATTCGAAATTCACAAGCTCAAGGACTGAACAGTAGTTGAACTTAAGATTTCCTTTTTATGTAAAAATAAGAACTTATATTGCATTGACACCTTGTTCTGGCACTTCTAGACACACAACAGTTCACTCATATTTGCTAAATACCCCTTGTTCTGTGGACACATTCACTCTTGACACTTGTTTGCATGTCTGTGACACTATGACACTCTTCACACCCACTGCACTTTACTGCACACGCTTTGCTATGCTGTACACCTAATGGACACTCATACACACACAAGTTCCAGAAAACCCACACATTGATTTCTATGTAAAACACACACTGGTACACTTCATACACCTGCTACACTCTTCGACTGAACACTTGACACGTTGACACTGATTTGAATACTAAGACACATCCTTACACTACAACCTGTGAGCTAATATTTCTTTTGCATTGACCCTGAGGACTTAGTTGAGATATATCACACATACATCCTATCTAAATCCCATTTTCCTGAGAAAACTAACCCATTTACTGCTCTCTAATATACCCACACACATTACAGTGATTCCCCACTGTCACTAATGTTTAACACATACACACAAAATTGTAAAAATCTGAGAACCTAGGATTGAGTCCCTCTACTCATACTCACACACTAACCTGGACTGAAATCTGGATCCCCCTACTGTCCTATTCTAGACAGATTTGTATTCCTGAGAACACAAGAACATTGCCACACATGTTCACACACATTTGGGTGTTATATTGAATCTAAACCTGAGTACACACCTACACAATTCTATACACACACACACATGTACAAAACCCTTATTCCTATTAACCCACACACATACAGTATGACACACACTCTTAGCCCCTCTCCACATCTCTCTCTATATATGTATATGTAGTGACACGTATATATATGTATATAAGTTGATGAATGAATGAATGCATGAATATGTATATATAGTTCCTATGGAGGTTGGTTGATCGTATGCTAAATTGATTATAGGCACATAGCCTATACAAGATAGCCCTATATGTTTGCCTATATATATTGGTATATGAATGTAGGCTTGAGGAGGAATGTAGGTTAATTTTAAATAAGTTAAATGTATGTTATATTAGACATTGCTAATTGAACTATCTAGGCAATAGCCTATATGTGTGTACCTATCTATATATATAATAAATGTATGCATATATCTACTTGTAAATATGCTTGCCTGGTTTGGTTTAGGCTTTTGTTGAGTGCTAGCTTAGCCTGGTTTGGCTTGTGCTTGTATTTGGTTTCTAGACTAGGTTGGTTAGGCCTAGTGAGACTTGTTAGACTTGTTGGGGCTAGGACTTAACCTAGTTGACCTAGCTTGACTAGTGTGATTGACTAGAGTTGACCAAGTGTTGACTATAGTCTAGTTTGACCTAGACAGCATGCAGATGCATTGTAGATTACATTTATCATCCCCTGTATACATCTTAACTTGTGTTGCTCTAACTAGGAGTCAGATACCTCATCTCGAGAAGTATATTCTCACAACTATTCAGATACCCGGCGAGTACATTCTCTAATCATTTCATAACTTGCTTAGAATTATATTCCTGCTCTAGTTTACCTTATTTGATGCTGTCACGATATTATCACGGATTTGTACTATATGGATCCCTACATTGAGATGTTATCCCCCTCGGGAGCATCAGATACATCATGTCGTGTATTTTATGTACATCATGTATCCTCGCTCTCATGTTATTCATGTTTTTCATGTGCTTCATGATCGTTCATACATGCTCGTGTACTCTCATGTGCTCTCATGTTCGATCATGTTTCTCATGTATCTCATGTATAACCTATATTTGATGTGCACCCATTTATGGGCCTTTATGTGAATTTTATGTGCACTCATTTATGAGTCCTCATGTATACTTCATGTGCACCCATTTATGGGCCTTCATGTGAATTTCATGTGCACTCATTTATGAGCCCTCATGTATACTTCATGTGCACCCATTTATGGGCTTTCATGTGAAAATCATGTACGTAACATAACTTGTCTGGATCCTTGTGTATTGATTGGGGTATGGGAGAGTATAAATAGTCATGTGAACAATTCCAAAGTAGTATAACCATGTGCGCCTCTTTAGTATATTCATGTGCAAATCCAACCGTTCACATGTCGACTTTGTACTCTAAATTACTAGTCACTGGTAGCTCTCTACTTATAGTTGATATTTCTATTACAGTTCTCTCTCTATTTACATCATGTACTTCTTTCAGATTCATGTATCATATTCTCTTGCATGTTTATATTTCTAACCTGTTATGATCTGCGTGAGATGTATTGTACTCGCTCCCGTCCTGACTGGACCTGTAAAATTTTTTACAGAGGATGATGAGAAAACGTACACCCCTTACTTTGGAGCTTGCCTAGATGACACTCACGACCTGGACCCCTGGGGAGGTTCAGGCAGATGCTGAGGATGATACCCATGCTTAGCGTAGATAGTCTAGTCTGTTCCTTATTTTTATGATTAGTAGTTGTTTGGATTCAGAGTTGTATTATTTGGAGACTGGTAGTTGTTGAGACTTATGTTATTTCATTCTACTGTACCTCAGTTGAGGATTTCTTTATCTATTACCATGTGCTATATTCTACCTTTAGATTGTGATTGAGTTGTATCTTCTGTGATTGGCCTCCTTTGGAGAGTATTTCATGTTATGTTAGTTGTAGTTCATGACCTAGAACAGCGTTCTACCGCCGACACTACGGCGTAAGCTGGACGCTGTTACGTACACGTACCCTCACGGTGGGTACGGGTCGTGACATGTTTTTAGTAGTGGCCCATGCAGGTCGAGTCTATGTAGTGATATTCGAACTAGAGTATCACTACAGCCTACAGTAGGATAGGATATTTTGAAGGTACTCAATCACATTAGGAAAAACTCATAATCAGATTCTTGTTACCTAAAATTGCTACATTATTTTCCTTCTTAAAAATAAACCGTCCTCCCTTGATGTTAACATTTTATTCTCAGTGATTGTCCTCTCATTTGATCTGTCTTCAGGATGGTTATGGAGATGCGATCTCATCTCGATCGGGAAGACACCACTGAGGGGTCTACCACTCCTCATCATGATCAGTAGGGCCCCGAGATTGTAGCTTCTGTTATGCAAGCTCAGGCTGGGATATCTACAGCTTGTAGGAGTGCACCTCTTCCTACTCCGAGACTTTCCCCAGTCATCTCGAACGTTCTTCAGCAGCAGTATCTGCAGCAGATGCCCCGCTTGTAGTTTCAGCAGAAGTATCAGCAGCCGAGGGTCTACTTTCAGCAGCGGCAATTTCAGGACCGTGTACCCTTTCAGCAGGCACAGCAGCCACAGGGGCAGCAGCAGGCCCCGGGATAGCAGCTTGTCATCATTTACCCTTTCTGCAAGAGACCAAGGAACGATTGGGACGAATGCCGGAAGAGGTTGGGCAGATGTTTACTTTGCGGAGGATCCGATCATCGGCTGAGAGAGTGTCCTGAGTCATTTGGACAGACAGTTCAGGGAGCAGGAGCTAGGGCTCTGGTAGGCCAGCAGAAGGGATTACCCTTACCTATTCAGCAGCAGAGGAACATGCAACATCAGCAGCAGGCCAGGGGAGACCAGCGGGGGCGAGCTTTCGCCAGGACAGTCGAGGATGCTCAGGCCATTGGAGATCTAGTTGCAGGTTCCGTTCTTTTGATTCCAATTATGTAATTGCCTCCTATAACTGTCTTGAAAATTCGATTCCCTCTGTTCCTTATTGATTGATCAATTTTGTCATGTTGATCTTGCGTTATGTTTGATTTTATTCTGAGATAAATCACATGGGCTAGATGACCTCAGTTATGGGAACTAGAATCTTCGATAGTTGTGTTAGCTGGCATAGTGAGGATATATAGTCAGATTTAGGATATATTTCTCAGGTGTGGGATTTTAAGGTTTTCGCTGCCAAACATGCGACAATACAAAATTTTTAAATACCGTGATTCTAGAGGTATGTGCCTTAGTCAAGGACTCTGTGATTATCGTAGCCTTGCTCACTAGCATGACGAAGATTCTGAGTATCATGATTTTGGACAGACACATATGATTATCGAACTGTGTGATTGAGACAATAATTGTGGGGGTGTTTGACCTAGAAGTATTACTACCATCTTAAATTTCGAGGACAAATTTTTTCTAAGGTGGGTAGACTTGTAACACCCATTTTTCTAAATAAGGGTAATTTTGAAATTTTACGATTTTAGTTATTTAATTATGATATTTAAATGATAATATAATTTTTGGTGATTTTTAATCAATTTAAAGCTATTTAAAATTATGACTTGTGATTTTGATGTACAGCTAGTGAAACCCTAGAGACTGTCTACCCTAGAGCCTAACCCTGTGATTTGGAATATTAATTATCATTTTTAGACTAGGTATAATTTGGTTATTTTGACTTATTAGAATTATTGATTTATTTATTGGATTGACGGTTGTTGATTTTGACTTTTGCTAGTTGTGACTTAAGAGACTAACCTAGATATTGACTCTAGTTAAGGTGACTTGATTAGCATGGTGAGACCCTAATCTAACTTAAGTCGACTTGGTTTTGACTTGAGTGATTTAGCTCTTAAGAAAATTAGGAAGGATTTTAATGTTGGACTTAAGGCTAAGGTAGAGAGCCCGTTGCTCATGTGACTTATCCCAAAGCGCACTAACTAGAAACTCTAACCCTAATTTTATCCTTTATGACCAGCCACTTAAGGCTCCCAACCCTATCAAGTCATCTCCTCCTTGTTCTTACCTCCTTTGTAATGTTTCAACATTTTGAAAAAAGAGGTAATTTTATTTCTTCCCCAATCCTTAGATTCTTCAATTTTAATCCTTTTTCACTCTAGTCTTTTGCATATGATCCTAATCTAGCCCTATTTTGTATTCATGGAGAGAAATCTCAAGTTCAAATCAATTTAGGGATTTTGGCTATCAAGAAGAACACCCCCCATTTGAATCTCTTGAGATTGACACCTATAGGTAAAACCCTTAAATTGTATTTTTATTCCGATTTCTTTGAATATTTGGCTAGATCTAGGTGTTTCCTAGCTGTCTCCGAGATTTGGGCACAATTCGTGTCCATTTCGTGTCCGTATCGGACATGTACCATAATAGGTACATAGGTGTTTGTAGAAATGCCACTTAGGGATTTATTTTTGTATTTTTGAATTCTAATTACAAGGATCTCTAGATCTAGGTGTATGTAATAACTTTTGTGAAGGATGATTTGCATTTCGTGTCTTATTGTGTCAGATTTTGTGCTTGGACACGCAGTACGGGGCTCGTTTGAGTGCCCTGCTGCTCGTGTCCTGGTTCGTACTGGACACACCACTTCACGACACAAAATTCGACATGGAGACTCCCTAGATGACTGACACAAGGCCTACAAAGTTTCGTAGGATCTCATTTACTTGTTAGGGAGAACATCGACCCGTACTGCACGTGCACGGTCGTGCACTAGTTTGTTTCAGTCTGAATTCGCGCACTGACACGGGCTTGTAACTCGGACATGACACGACCTCGACCCGATATAGGGTGCTAGACCCCTAGCCCTATCCTAGACAAACCTACATACATGAGAACGAGACACAAGTCGCTCTGCGTCATGAGCACGAGGATCTGTCCTCGCCGCACGACACGGCTGAACCTAGTACAGTATAATTGGGTGTTTGGTTGATTGGGATACGTTCGTGTCCAGTTTTTGGATATGATATGAATTACTAGACACGTGCACATACTCTAGAGTCATTACCAACCTTTTGTTTACAATGTATTTGATTTTTATTGTGTTTTGGGTTCGAAATTGGGGTTCACTGATACATGTCTCCAGTTTGAAAATTTCTGAAATTCATTATCTGTTTTAACCCGCATATATATATGATTATTATTATAGCCCAAACTATTTTTTAATCTAAGCCTAGAACAGTAAAACAATAGCAGGCCCATATTCCAAATAAATTATGAAAAATAAGCCACTAAAACTAATTTCTATTAACAACCCAAGGAAAATTAAAGGCCCAATATAAACTAATGTGTTGGACTTGAGGCCTAAAAAATTAAACCCATACCTATCCTCTACTGTGAAAAATAACAAAATAAAATTAAAGAAAAGGAAAATGAAGGAAGAGTTTAAGAAAGAAGGGAAGAAGAGAGAGAAGAGAGCAGAGATCGAGAGAGGGGGGTCGAGAGAGCAAAGAAGAGGGGGATAGGAAGAGGGAAGCAAGAGCGGAGAAAGCACTCACAACAGGGTCGGTGTGACGATGCACAGGCTGTGGCTGGCTGGGTTGGTAGCCACGGTGTCAACTACGGTACTGGAGCTTGGTCCTGACGTATGGTAGAAGGAGAAGGCCTGGGCACAGGCGTGACGGTCGACCACACGGCGGTACGACACCGGGAGGAGAAGATCGGTTAGGTTAGGGTTTTGCTTTTTTTTTGGTGGCATTGCCGGTAGCTGTTGATGGTATTTAGAGATAGTTTCTGGGGATGGTGATGGTGGTGGTAGTTGACGGTGGAGGTGATGGTCGGGGGACAATGGGTCAGCAGGGATGGTCGTTGTTGTTGGGTTGAATGGGGTCGGCGAGTAGGTCATGAGCTGGTGGCAGCCCTGGTACGGCTGGCTATTCATCGGGGTATGGGAAGGAGGAAGGTTCCGGGGATTTCAACGGTGGTCATCGGGGCTAAGGAAGGATGAGGCAGGGATTGGCATTACCGAAACATGGAAGGGCAGGTGGGTCCTGGCCTAGCGTCGAGACGAGCATAGCGTAGGAGTGATGGCGTATGGGCTACTCGACAAGTCGGTGGTGTTCTGGCAGCAGACCTATTTAGCCGGGCTAGGCTAGGGTTTTGGATTGTATTTTTGGTGATTGTATGGTCCATGTCGGCTTGTCAACACAGATACAGGGATTGACTCTGGTGTCCGATGTGTCAGACACAGGCGGACGATGTATATGTAAAAGAAAAGCAATAGAAAGGGGATAGTGGACACGGACACGATGCACCGTATACGATGGATGATGGTTGGAGCTAGTAGAGTAGAAATTATTTTGGAGAAAGTTAGGAGAAGGGACCTCTTTAAATAGGAGTTGAATTTCTAATCAAATAAGGATTACTAGCCCCTAGAGATAAATTTCCTTATATAGGGAGAGGACTCCTAATTGGATACGGACTACGAGTTCGATTGGATAATCCTCTCCTTTCATTTAAATCAAATAAACATTTAAATATAAATCAATGTAATCGCAATCATGTAAATGAATATTATATATTCGATATTATCAAACAATTTAAATCATATACATTGAAATCTAAATCAAACAATTGATTACTACAATAATTTAAATAATATTTAATATTGTCAAATCTAAATTCAAATAAATAGTCATCCTAGTAATTTAATTATAACGATATTATCAAAATAATTTAAAAAATACTTTTATAAGTGAAAATCTTATTTAAAATAATTTGGCAAAAAATATTTTATTCGTTCAAAATAAATATAATTTTTAAATTATTTTCGAAGCCAATAGTTTTGAAAGTCCAAAAATAATAACAACCATCTTTATGATGTCAATAATAAAATTCAAGACTAAAATATTTTTATTAGTACATTCAAAACATTTTTGTTTGCCATTAAATATCAAAGACGGGTATTACAGAAACACTGAAATTGATTACAAACTCACTTGTACAAAGAAAAGCCTAGAAAGAAATCCTAGGAAATAATCTAAGTACAATTGTTTAGTTTTTGATTCTGGGGGTGACGGTGGAGGCTCGGAAAAGTGTATCAACTCTGCCTTACTTCTTGGACTATCCGACGCAGTCTTTAGCTCTTGAAGAAATTGTCTTTCGAAGGTTGCCAGCCTTTTGCAGGGGTGTGGCACCCTGCTATTTATAGTAATAGGTGTTTTGAACCGCAAAGATGGCCCGTGTCCACGTGGCTAATCAGCACGCGAAGACCCGCTCTTTGGCCGCCAGCTGGCGATCTATTTGGATTTTGTTGCAGCAAATCTTGGTGGTTAAGACTTGGTCAGCCTGCCACGTGTCCTATCATAGGATAGAAATCATTTTGAGCCGCATGAGTCTCTCAGTTTTCGGCCATGTTGGGCCGTATAAGACTCATGCGGCTTAAGTCGCAGCCTTCCTTAGTCCGCATGTAGCTTAAGGACTTTTGAGCCGTTATAGATTCTTTATTTTGGGCCGCATAAAGCTCATGCAGCTTAGGTTACAGTCACCCTTGGCCGCATGAAGCTTAGAGACTTTAGGGCCGTATATGTTTGAGCCGTATAAGGTTCATGCGGCTTGGGTAGAAATCCTTCCGGTCGTATGACATTTTATCTGATCACGTCTTATCTTTTTGTCAGAGTGTCAAAGCTGTCATTTTTGTTAGTTTTGACAGAATTTGCCAGCTTTACCAGACGGACTGATCAACTTGGCTGTATATCTTTCTTCTGTGGCTCGAATCAGTCTGGTTGTCGACGGGCCGTATAGGGTGCTGAATCTGTCATGCGGCTCTCCTTTATGCGGACCAGTTTGGCCCAATGTACTTATGCGGTAAATTGTGACTCGCATAAACCCCATATTTTCCATACTTCTACAAGACCCCCTTCAAAGTTTTTAAATTGCAAATTTAGAATACTTTGAATAAGAAGCATGAAGATATGTCAAGCCACATGGAGTCTTCATGTCATGAGAGACCTTTAGTCCCAGGAAGATCTTGAGCTACAGAGAGATTTTGAGCCGCAGAGGGATCTTGAACCGCAGAGAGACCCTACCAGCTTGCCAGCTGTCACTGCTGCATTTAATTCGATTTGGATTTGGGTTCTTTTTTTGAGATAAAGTCGACGGTTACTAGGGATAAAATCCCCAAGCGTCGTCATTATCTTTAATGATCTCGAGAATCGAAGAGGCACTTTTTGAGGTAACGCCGATGGTTACTAGGGATAAAATCCCCAAATGTCGTCATCATCTTTAATGATCTCGAGAATCGAAGAGGCACTCTTTGGAAACTCTATAAATAGGGGTCATTCGGAGAGATATTTTTCTCTTTCACCTTCTTCTCCTTCGTCTTTATCTTTCTGCCTCAATTTAGCCATGGCTCCAAAAGCTTCCAAGTTGACTGGTGCTGCGGCCAATGGGAAGGGACTTGCCTCTCCGTCGAGAGCGGCAGACTCTCCTTCTATTCATCCCGACATATAATCCCCTATCAAGGGTAAGGACGGTAGGAAGACGATGACTAAAATTTTGAATGGCCATATCACATATTTTATGCGCAGGCCTATCATATATTGCCTTTGTGCTTTAAGCCTGGTCGATGCATGCCCTATCTCATTTGGACCGCATGTGTTCAGTATGATAGGGCCGCATGGGCTGAGCTGCATAAGCGCTACTCATTAGAACCTGAACCTCATAAGTGCCCCAGGACTGATCCGCATAAATACTTTATAACTGAGCCGCATAAGTACCTTTTGATTGAGCCGCATGAGTGTCTCATGATTAATCCACAGGAGTACTTCATGACTGAGCCGCATGAACTATCTAAGTGCGTCACGACTGAGCCACATGAGCACTTCATAACTGCGCTGCATAAGCGCCTTATGACTGAGCCGCATAAGTGCCTCATGACTGAGCTACATAAGCACTTCATGACTGAGCCACATGAACCGCCTAAGTACCTCATGACTGAGCCGCATGAGTACTGTTTGGTTAGGCCGCATAGCTGAAAAGGTGTCATTTATTTTTTCTCGCTGCTAAGCCTTTTTCTATATTTTGTAGGGATCTGGCTAGCAAACTTCTCCAGGACCGGTGTCGACGATAGAGTAAAAATGTACCATTCTGACACATACATCAGACAGCTCAAAACTTCTCATGCTTCAGAAGAGTTTTTTCTGTGCCATTTTGGCATACACATCAGACAACTCAGAACTCTTCATGCTTCGGAAGAGTTTTCCCCAGGTGGTAGGAAGAACCTTTATATCTCAGAGAGTTGGACGGTGGTCAGGCATCGTCATGAACGTCCTGTCTTCATGGCTCTCCAAGTAGGCAAAACCACCATCAGGGATATTATTTTGAAGGTATGGTCCTTCGAAGGAGCGGGGCTAAGGTATCCGCAATACGGAGGGGAGAAAAGCATGCTATATTTGTCCTCCTCTGGGCAGCTCCTTGGAGATAGAATAGCCTTGTTTGCTTCTCAGCAATAATACATCACTTCTTTCGAGGGCCATAAAACTGATTTTTGGTGAAGGCGAAGTACTGTCAAACTGACCAAACTATGTATTGCTAGATTTTCTGCTGTTGATGTAGTCCTGTGAATGTAAATAAAAAGAATACATTCACTCCATTCCTTATTTGTGGTATTTTGTGGTGCTTGTACTAGAGGGCCTAATACAACATTTTGTGTTTGATAAAGGACATCCCGCTGGAGGACTTTTTGTGGACCTATTGCCCTTTTGTGCATCTAAAATACGAATAAATAGATTTGAATGATATTTTATAGACCTACTACTCTTTGTACACTGACGGTGCGAGTAATAGATTAGGATAGGTTTTATGGAACTATTACCCTTCTGCGCACTGGTGGTACGGGTAATAGATTAGAATAACTTTTGTGGACCTATTACCCTTCTGCTCACTGGCGGTACGGGTAATAGATTTTGAAATAAAACCCAACAGAGGTAATATGGATGTGACAGGTTTTGTGGTCTTAACACCATGTCTTTTATCCCGGGTTGGGCACAGGTGTTAAGTCGGGAGACTATCGGTATCAGAGGTAATATGGACGTGATACACGATAATCAGAAATGATTTTTGGTGGACCTATTACCCTTTTGCGCACTGGTGGTACGAGTAATAGATTCAAGACAAAACCCAACAGAGGTAATATGGACATAATAGGTTTTATGGTCTTAACACCATGTCTTTTATCCCTAGTTGGGTAGAGATGTTAAGCTAGAAGGTTGTCTATATCAGAGGTAATATGGACGTGATATATGACAATCGAAATATCAGAGCAGAAGTTCAGAGGTACTAATATACGTGACTTGTTACTCGGAGAAATACAATATGAGTCCCCTTGGAGGGAACATAGTGTAAGTTCAGAGGTACCTGATATACATAACTCGACACTCTAGGTAGTATGGGGATGTTTTTAAACATAGTATTTTTAGAAACTTGTCATTTATAGGCATCATGAGCAAGTCCCCATTCTGCTTTGCGAGCCGGTATGAGCCATTGGAGAATACAGTCTCGATGATGAACTGACCCTTCCATTTATGCTGGAATTTATCGGGGGTCTTGTGAGTCATGACCATTGGTCGACGAACGGCCAAGAGGAGATCGCCGACTTGGAATATTCTCTGTTTGACTTTCTTGTTGAAAGCCCGGAAGATGGGCGCTTGGTAGAGCTCTATGCTTTGTTGAGCTTGTAAACGCTTCTCGTCTAAGGCCTCCAGTTCTTGTAGCCGTCGACGGTGATTGTCATCCGACGTCAATCGGTAAGTAAGGTCCACTCGAAGTGAGGGGATCTGAGTCTCCAATAGGAGAACTGCCTCGCTCCCATAAACCAAGAAGAACGGTGTATTTCCTGTAGCCGTCCGAATCGTAGTACGATACGCCCATAAGCACTCGCCAAGCTTTTTATTCCAGTCGCATTTGTTTGACGACACGAACTTTTTGAGGAGCTTGATTATGGTTTTGTTGAAAGCTTCAGCCAGACCATTAGCCGATAGGTTATATGCCGTCGAGGCCATGTTCTGAATCTGATTCTTGTCACAAAATTGATAGAAAGCGTGACTTACGAACTGTGAACCATTGTCGTAAATAATCCTCCGGGGCAGTCCAAAACGGTAGATGACGTGATATTTTATGAAGCTAATCATGTTTGATGTCTTTACCTCTGCAAGCGGAACAACTTCCGCCTATTTGGAGAAGTAATCGGTGATTGCAAGTATAAAATGATGCCCCCTAGACGACGGTGGGGGTGATTGGCCCAATATTGTCCATTCTCCATGCTTCAAATGGCCAAGAAGCCACTGTTGGGTGCAAGAATTCGGATGGTAGATGTATAAAATCTGTATGGATCTGGAAAGCCTTACACTTCTTTGCATAATCAACTGCATCTACTACCATTGTGGGCCAGTAATAACCCATCCGATGGAGACGATCTTACAATTTTGGGCCAGGTTGGTAAGCCCCGCAAGCACCATCGTGAGCCTCGCGTAAGGCTTCTTTAGCTTCTGCATTTGACAGGCATCTTAACAGTAGCCCGTCATAGGATCATCGATATAACATTTTCGTCTCAGTATCATAGAAGAATCTGAGAGAGTGCCTTCTGATTGAATTTGCTTCCTTCACATTCTCCGGCAGAATTCCGTAGACGGTAAAGTCGTTAAGTGGGCGTCTCCAGTCTTGTATGTTGTTGGTTATCTGGGCGAAGTAACTCTTACCCAATTGAACATTGTTCTTGGGACAAACCAGCTCATAGCTTATCACGTCGACTAGATGATGAGTATCATTTAGAAGTGCCAAGGAAGCGGTGAAGCCTTCTAGGGCATCGACTTCGATATTTTGGAGCCTAGAAACATGCTCTATAAAGAACCCTTCTAAGGTTGTAATGATGGTAATTGATGTCTGATAGTAGGGAATCAGGTCCTCGTTGTAAACCTCGTATGAGTCTTGGATCTGGTTAACGACCAACTGCGAGTCACCATACGCTTCCAAGTATTTGATCCCTACTTCTTTTACGAGTTAGAGTCTGATGACTAGAGCATTATATTCGGCTACGTTATTTAAGCAGGGTTCTGTGAGAGAATATGTCCGATTGACCCCCAGTCCAGAGGGAAAAATTAATACTACCCCGACTCCAGTGACGATATCACCTTGTGGCCCCGTTCTTGAAGCACCATCAAAGAGCATTCGCCAAATGGCATCATGTGAAGTCATGTTTGAGGTGACGACTTTTTTGGGATTTTTTTATAAATCTTAGCTGTTTTTGAGCCTGAATGTGCTGCTAAGAAGTCGGCGAGGGCTTGACCTTTAACAGCCTTTTGTGGGACAAAAACTATGTCGTAGGGGGATAATAGTATCGCCAAGGTGGCTAGATGAGAACTGAGTGCGCCTGGTTTAGTCATGAGAACCTTGAAAGGATTGATCGTGAGACAACATAGATGGTCTGCCCTATCACATAGTGTCGTATTTTCTGAATGGCGAACACTAGGGCAAGGCACTCCTTCTCTACGGCGGTGTACCTATTTTCCGGTCCTACCATCATCCGGCTGAGATAGTAAATGTCTTGTTCATATCCCACATCATTATTCTGTGCTAGCAAAGCATCGAGGAAGTGTTCCATCACCCGTACATAGAGCAGGAAGGGCTTTCCGGCGACCGGGGCTACCAAAACTGGCGGATTCATCAGGTACTCCTTAATGTCATCAAAGGCATGCTTATGACATTCCTCGTTCCATACGAAAGAGACACATTTCCTCATGAGTTGAGTGAAGGGTTGACATCGCCCTGAGAGGTTAGATATGAACCTCCTGATTTAGGCTAGTCTTCCCTGAAGGCCGCGGAGTTCACGGAGGTTCCTCGGTGGACTCATCTCCAGGATTGCTTTCGTTTTATCGAGGTCTATATAAATGCACCAGAAAGTAATGACGAAGCCTAAGAACTTTCCGCTGGACATGCCCAGAAAGGACTTGGTGGGATTCATCTTCAAATTGTGTGCTCGCATAAGATCAAACACCGTCATCAAATCATGTAAGTGATCATTTTTGGAGCGGCTTTTGACGTCGATGTCGTCAACGTAACACTCTACCGTCTTGCGCAAATGATCTCTGAAATTGACGCGCATAGCATGTTGATATGTAGCACCGACGTTCTTCAGGCCGACGGGTATGATCGTATAACAATACACGCCGATCGATGTTATAAACGACGTATGCTTCTCATCATCAGGAGACATTTTGATTTGATTGTATACTAAAAAGCCATCCATAAAGGACATACGCTCGAAGCCACATGTATTATCGATCATTATGTCGTTGATCGGAAGAGAGAATTCATCCTTAGGGCATGCCACATTTAGATTACGGAAGTCGATGCAAATTTGGATCTTTCCGTTCTCCTTAATGACTGGTACTATATTGGCTACCCAGTCTAGGTGCTGCTCTTCACGGATGAAATCGCTTGATATAAGCTTGTTTACTTCTGCTTCAATGGAGTTCATGATGTCTGGACGAAACTACCGCTGCTGTTGTTTGACTGGTTTTGCGTCCGGATAAATGTTGAGCTTATGAAGTACGATCTCGGGATTTAACCCTGACATGTCTTTATAGCTCCAGGCAAAGATGTCGATGTATTCTCTATTGAGTTGCAATAATGATTCCCGTTCGCCGTTTGTCAGGCTTTTACTGATGAAGATTGGCTTTAAAGATGATTCATCACCGAGGTCAACTTGCATGACCTCGTCTTCAGTGGAAGGGTCTCGCAGTTCAAAGCGCTTCTCCCATTGTGCATCTAGTTGTTAGACCCATGGCTCCAACTCAAGCGGTTCGAGTAGGTCTTCGTCTTTCTCTTCAATATCAGCGGATGTCATATTGACAAATAATTTCTGTCTGACTATATCTACAATGCTGCTATCAGAGTCGTAAGTGGGTGAATCGAACGAATGAGAGTGCCACTGGCATTCTTTATCGGAACCCTCGGGCGTTGTTGCTGGTATAACATACCCGAGGCCATGTCTGAGTTAATGATAATGGTCCTGAGGTTTTTCAGCCGGTGCTGACAGCTGTAGAGGCAATCGTCGACCGTTGCCGTAATTTCGACTCGGGGTAGCCTCCATGTCGTATCCCTGCTTTTGCATGAAGTACTTGGCTTGAGGACTATACAGGTAGAGCGGTAATCTTCCAGCGTCGGGTCCGAGATCGAACTCTTATGGCATGAAAGATTGAGGACCTTCTTTTCGGCCAAAGAAGATCGTGTGATCCCATCCTCTTCTGTCTGGGACAAGGAAGTAAGTGCCTTAATAGGAGCAAGTTGATTTATGGTATGGACGGTTGTCACCTGTGTATACAGGTTAATGTCTAGACAGTCTCGTGCAACATATATTAGATTAAGCTTATCATACTCAGAATAGTCTAACGGCAGTCTCTTATTGATGAAATAAAGAATTTTGTCCACCGGGATTACATCATCAGGAGAGGGGCTATCCACCTGTGCAACCAAGTACTTGGCGAGTTCTATGTCCTCTTCGGCTACCCCGTGCGAGCTCAGGGGTCGAGATGCTGTCTTAGGCAACTTAACCATCAAGGGTTCAGCTTATGGTATTGGCTTGTCTGAGGGTGTCGGATCGACACTTGGTTGCCGGCTCTTCTTAGGAAGACGGATGACAATTGGCTCGGCAAGAGATTTGGTGTCTTTAGTTTGCCTTTGAGTGGATTTTGGCAACCGGATTACCATCGGCATCACAGAGGGCCTCGCATCTTCCTGTTTCCTTTGATTGGGTTTCGGCAGTCGGATTACCATCGGCCCTATGACGAGTTTTAGCTCTTGACTGGATCTCGAGAGCCGGATGACCATTAGTTTCAACTGTGCAGGTGAGGCAGGGGAACCGGGCACCTCTTTGTACTAGGTTACGACGAGGGGTACAACTTTGTCTGGTATACGGGCCTGGAGATGAATTTTTAAGGGTTCATCTGGCCCTATGATGGCCTCCAATTCTTCAGTTATGTGTTTCTTGGATTCGTCATATAGATAAGCCTCCGAAGAGTAATAAGATTTAACCCCTTTGAAGGGATCGATGTCGACGAATTCAGTTTTCACGAAGCCATGCTTACTGACATACTTAAAGCACTGGTGAACAGTGGATGGCACGATCATATAGTCATGTATCCATGGACGTCCCAGGAGGATATTGTAAGACGTGTCTGCATCTATGACGTAGCAGGTAACTTCCGTCTTCAGGTCACCAATCTGACATTTCAATCGAATCTTCCCTAAGGGATAGCTCCTTCCCGAGTTGAAACCGCTAATGGCAGTGTTGGTCGCCGCTAGCCGTGCATAGGGATGCCCAGAAGTTGGAGCAAGCTTTTCTGGATGATGCTTATTGACGAGCCGGGGTCGATATGCATCCGATCTACCTTGATGTTGCCTATGTATCCAGTGTAGTACAAGAGGCGATCATGCAAGTTGGACTTGATCAACATGTCAAGTGGATTAAATATGATGTTGGGCATTGCATCTGTGCCATTGCTGCCCTGTAGATCTGCTGACGGGTCTTCCCCTGGAGGCTTGACCTAGGCTAAGTAGGCGTCAGCATTTTGGAGTGCTTCGCTCAATAGGACACGAAGATCCTTGGAGAGCCTTAGGAGCTCGTATAACAATAATTTTGCTGGCGTATTAGCCAATTGTGCTAATATGTCAAAGTTGTAAGGTCTTTCCAGCCCCTGAGGTGCGTCGTTAAGAAGTGGCCTGTCGAAGCGGGTTTCCTTTGGCTTGGACTTATCCTCCGGTGGAGGTTTAGACGGCCTTGGAACATCAGAGGCAGACAGCATTGCCGGCTGAGGATCTTCGACTGAATTGCCCAGTGACTTGTGCCCAGACCGGGTAACAACGGCTGCCGCTTCCTCAACTTCAGCTAAAATTGTATGGCAGGATCTAGACTTCCTGCCCTTCTTCTCGTTGGTAGGAGATGACATCGCCTGGATAACTTCGGGCACTAAGTCTGGATGGACCCACATGATCTCTCTTCGTGAAGTGGTGAGAGGTACCAGTCCAGATGTCTGGTTCCGGACGGATGGAAGATTGGTAACCTCCATCGTTGCCAGAGGGACAAGTGTTACCCCGTCTGGAGTGCTTGTTGGTGGAAAGTCGCCAAATTGAATTGACACCATGTTCTCCGCCACGGTAACCTCTTTAACGTCTATCAACAGAGCTTTGGAGTCGATAAGACTCTGAATGTACCGCTTTAATTGGAAGCAGTCATGAGTGGAATGATGGACATAGCGATAGAAATGATAATATTTTGGGTCCTTCGTTTCTACTGCTCGGGGCTCGCGCATTGGTGGAGGGAGTTGGATCCTACCCCCTTGCAAGAGCATATTGAAGATAGGTTTGACATGACAATCTTCAAATAAGTAATTCACCTTGGGCCATTGACCTTCCACCTATTTTTGTTCAGGCTTATTGGTCGAATCGATGACCATGGCCTGTTTGTCTTTATTGTCCCGGTTGGAGGTGCCGCCACTATTGTTGTTGTTAGAGGTAGAACTAGGACGTTTGCCCTTATCCTCTCCATCTAGGATGTGTAATCCCAGCTGGCGAGCCTTCTCCAACTTTGCTTTGCATTGGTAGCACATGATGAAGGTCGTCCAATCCCTGAACTAATCGTCGCCCATCTAGAGACTAATTGCGGGGAGCAACTTCTTCTGGCAGATTTCAATCAAGGAGCTCTCGGGATTGCCTTGGGGCAATCTCATTGCGGTTTGGCGAAACCGCTCGATATAGTTCCTTGTTAGCTCCCTCTCTCCCTGAACGACGTCCATAAGAGACGATATTGTCACATCATGTCCCACTTCGTAGAATCTCTCCAGGAACATGTGCTTGAAGCCGTCAAAAGAATTGATGCAATTGTCGGGAAGGTTGCGGTACCAATCGAACACGATCCCCTCCAATGCTCCGATGAATAATCGTGTGAGGATGGCGTCATTATGCGGCAAGTGGTCGATTGTGACCTCAAAGTAAGTCATGTACCGACTAGCAGAGGTCTTTCCGTCATACGAATCGATATAAAACGGCTTGTATCATGGTGGAAAAGGCACATCTCTCCATGCAACGGGATACGGCTGCCGTATTCCGAGGTCCTGAAAGGAGTCTCGGGCATTGAACATTGCTCGAAGCTCCTGGACTTCCCTCATTGCCTCCTTGGCTTCATCTGCATCTGAAGGAACGGATGCCCCTAAAGGATCATCACCCACAGGAGGGGCGGTCGTGTTGGAGTCCACGTTGACTGCGGGTCCCAAACTTGTTTGTCCGGGCGTCCTTACTGGTTAAGTTGGTAAAATAGCTTTCATTTCGTCTACTTACTTGACCAAGGACAAGAGCATGGCTTCAAGTACTTCTAGTCATTATCGGTCAGTAGGTGCCTCATGATCATCGTCATCCATAAAGACTGTCCCTACATGGGTAGAGGTGGAAGGGACCGTAGCAGAGGTGCTCTCCGTATCGTATTCTCGTACAGAGAAATCGTCGAGGAATGTCGGAATGTCATCTTCCTCGGACTTGGAAGGGGTGCTACCCCCTGTGAAGGAAGCCGCATCGTCT
This sequence comes from Iris pallida, assembly GCA_029216955.1. NCBI lineage: Eukaryota > Viridiplantae > Streptophyta > Magnoliopsida > Asparagales > Iridaceae > Iris > Iris pallida. The sequence goes on along the minus strand of JANAVB010033007.1, from coordinate 12,129 downwards.
TGGCGAGGACGGTCGCCCTCAAAAAAGTTCAAGTTTCTTACATAATTCCGGGAAATCTCTACCCCATGTGTATGTTCTTGGTACACCGGGTTGTTGCATATATTGAGGGGAGTGCTACCCCCAGCTTAATCTACTTCCAAGGAGGCCAAAGGTGCACCCCTAGATGCTGGGAGATTCTTTTTAGATCGAGTGCCTAAATAGACATCCCGTGTGGCTGTCGGCGGCAACCCTTCGGATGAGAGTTTCCTTGCAGTGCTGGCTGAGATTGCAGGACTGAAAGAGCCTGTCTTCCTTTCCCCCTTGTCGGGAGGAACCTTCCGAGTTGAATTATAGGAGGCGAAAGGAAATTCCTTGTCTTCCGAAATTTGCACCTATTTTTTGAGTTGTTATCGGACAGGTGATAGCTGCTGCAGTCGTTGGAAAATGGACTGTCGATCTTCAGGTGCTGCCGACTTGTCGCAGCAGCAGTTGATGATGACTTGGGTGCAATGATGTCCCGAGAGGGACTCATCGCATGCCAAGGTTGCCTCCTTGCGTTTGTGAGTGATCACCTCACGCAAGTCGATAGCAGGCTGACCAACCTTTACACCAAACTTGTGGATTCGAGTATCCCGAGCTCACAGGTGCGTAGGTATCATGTTTTCTCCTTGATCCGAGGCTAGTAAAAGCAATTCCTCTCGATCGTTGGAGGTAGACTTTAAAGACCCACCCTGTCCGTTAGCCCTGGGGGACTGGACGCGGGTGGTTCTGTATAATTTTCCATCAGGAGCCCGTATAATAGTTAACGGTGCCCGCTGACGGTCAGTAGCTTGGACAGTTGACTGGACTTGTTGGGCCCGCACTGTCCTGGACTTCTTCAACTTAGCAACTGAAGGAGCATAGTAAGAAGAGTCCTGATTGGAATATTCTACATTCTCAATGGGCCGCATAGAGTGGGCCCGCATGAGAGACGGTCTAACACAGAGGTTCTGATAGGGCCGCATGAGACATCCTGTCTGAGGCCAGGATGAGCTGCCGTATGGGCAATCTTCCTGCGGCTAGAGTTGGCTACCGCATGGGCCATCATTTTACGGCCAGAGTTGGCTGTCGCATGGGCTATCTTCCTGCGGCCATAGTTAGTTGCCGCATGGGCCATCTTCCTGCGGTCAGAATTGGCAGCCGCATGGGTCGTCTGCCTGTGGCCAGAGTTGGCTGTCGCATGGACAGACTGTCCATTTCTCTTATGTGGCCTCTTCTTTGTCCGCATGGATTTCCCTTATGCTCCCAAAAAACTCAGCAACGTAGTATTTTCCTTTGCTGGACTTGGGGACAGTTGGGTCCTCTGCGGTCGGAAGCAAAGCCACAGGAGAGCTTCGATCACCGTCTTGCGCCGCAGAAGGAGCTTCTTCGAGAACTTGGTCAACAGTTTTGCATGCCGACGTCCTGCGAGTTTTTTTGGGTTGGCTCGCTTCTGTGACCGGCTGGCGCTCCCTTCAGAGAGCATTTCTTCGAAGGCTTGTTGGTCAAAACGAACCACAAGAATTTACTGCGTAGAGCCGAGCTTGGACGCATTGGATTGCATCACCAGCTTCTCATCAGTGGAGAAGGACGTCCCTAGCAGAGTTGCCATCGTGTTTGCCATTAAATATCAAAGACGGTATTACAGAAACACTGAAATTAATTGTAAATTCGCTTGTACAAAGAAAAGCCAAGAAAGAAATCCTAGGAAACAATCTAAGTAAAATTGTTTAGTTTTTGATTCTGGGCGGTGACGGTGGAGGCTCGAAAAATTGTATCAACTCTGCCTTACTCCTTGGACTATCCGACCCAGTCTTTAGCTCTTGAAGAAATTGCCTTTTGAAGGTTGCCAGCCTTTTGCAGGGGTGTAGCACCCTGCTATTTATAGTGATAGGTGTTTTGAGCCGTATAGATGGCCCGTAGCCACGTGGCTAATAAGCACATGAAGAACCGCTCTTTGGCCGCTAGCTGGCGATTTGTTGGAATTTAGTTGCAGCAAATCTGGGTGGTTGAGACTTGGTCAGCCTGCCACGTGTCCTATCGTAGGATAGGAATCATTTTGAGCCGTATGAGTCTCTCAATTTTCGGCCATGTTTGGTCGTATAAGACTCATGCGGCTTAAGTCGCAGCCTTCTTTAGTCTGCATATAGCTTAAGGACTTTTGAGCCGCATAGATGTATTTTGGGCCGCATAAAGCTTATGCAGCTTAGGTTACAGTCACTGTCATGACCCGCACCTGCTTTTTGGGATGCAAGTGCGTGAGCAAGCCAGCTATGTATCAAGCGGACTCCAGCCCGACTCGAGTACATATAAGCTGTCAAGATTATGGTATCATGGCTAATATGGTAATCTAAGTGTATCTCAATCCACAAGAATATATAAGACAATAATGAACAAGTATGGGTCGTGGTCTGCAGCCCACTAGCATATGTCCAATTAGACTCCAAGAATAATATGAGTCTATAAAGCTAAAATGATAAGTAGGATATATCATAAAAGCACGAGAAAGATAGTAAATCAATACACTAACAAAATAGCTGAATCATGCGATTGAAGTCAACTACCACATGCTCAGCTAACTAACTCCGTGAAATCAGCTACATGAAGAGATCATCAGTTCTCAAAGGACTAGCAAGATACATAAAACATGCCTACTAACATGACAGTAAATAACATGTATGGAGGATAAGAACACTGCAAGAAAAATATCTAAGGACGACGAGTCGTGGAAATGTAATACTAGACTTGGCTAACTATATCAAAAACTATCAAAAGTTCAAAATAAATCTTAGGCATATATTCTCATTGTGTTGGGCTTTATACTAATATATACATGCAATAATATTTATTTCATGAATAATCTAGAATGTTAAATGATATATTTTATTATTATAAATCTAATAACAATATAAATAACAACAATAATGATAACTAATAAGAAAATCTATAATAAGTGTACATACAAAATATGTAGTCTAAATATCCCAACATGCATAAGGGTAACTAGGAAGGTATTTATCCTATTTTTAACAATTATCACTTATATCAAATAATATGATGTCTTTACCATATATATAACAATTATTTATAAAATATATTTAGTAGAGCAATAAGACAAAATATGGCATACACATAAAATTTTATTGACACAGACGTCTTTGGTCGTTCTACAACAACATTACATGGGCCCGGGTTTGGTTCGGGTCAAGTCCAGACCAGTTTGGTACAAACGGGTCACTTAAACGCCAAATAATATTAAAAAGAATAATTAAACTATTTATAATGGTCATGTCACAACTTGGCCTGGTTTTCCTAGTTAGGACATCACTATGGCTCGGCCTTCCCTACCAGTGCTAATATACTAGTCAAAGAACGCTACTGCACTATCCGTGCCATGATTTCTAGTCACCTTCTACTCAAATTCCTAACCATGACTAAAATCATCTACCATAATAGTTAACTAATTAATTATTATAAAATCTAAAAACCACCATTTAAATCAAATAAGTAGTAAAAAATATTTAAAATTTTCGGAAGAGAGTTACAAATCTACCCACCTTAAAAATAATTTCTTCCTCGAAATTCTAATCCATAACTATTCCTTAAAATTCAAAGTCTACTATTACCTTAATTTCTCAAATTTAATTTTTCAAAAATATTTTATAACCTTCTCTAGTCATTTTATAACTTCGAATACTTGAGGACTTCTACCCACCTTTGATCACACTACTCAAAACACGGTCACTAAAATTTTATAATCTTCTAGCTAGTTGCAAACTATTCTACCAACAGAAATCTAGGGCATATGACATCTATAATCTCTCATATAAACAACCAATATTCAATAATCAAGCAATATTATACTATAATTTAAGAATTTTTGATGAATTCTAGACAGCACAATCATTCGTCTCCCGGAATAGGAAGGGACGAGAATCAGGGTACGAGAGGGCAAGGAAGAATAATCGAGAATGATACGAGGTTTCAAAGACGGTAGAAAAATTTCAAAGAGAATTTTCAAGGCATAGTGGATTGAGATTTCTAAGGGTTCAGTCAAATTTGCAGGCTCGTATCAGTACAGTTACGTAACCGATACGATATGCTCTGACCTGTATGGGCCACCACAAAACTTATCACGACCCGTACCCGTTTTTGGGGATGCAAGTGCGTGAACAAGCCAGCTACGTATCAAGTGGACTCCAGTCCAACTCGAGTACGTATAAGTTGTCAAGATCATGGTATCATGGCTAATATGGTAATCTACAGTGTATCTCAATCCACAAGAATATATAGACAAGAATAAACAAGTGGGTCGTGGTCTGCAGCCCACTAGCATATATGTCCGATTAGACTCTAAGAATAATATGAGTCTATAAAGCTAAGCTAAGCATGATATCATAAAAGCACGAGAAAGATAGTAAATCAATAACACTAACAAAATACCTGAATCATGCGATTGAAGTCAACTACTACATGCTCAGCTAACTAACTCCGTGCAATCAGCTACCTGAAGAGATCATCAGGTCCTCAGAGGACTAACAAGATACAAAAACATGCCTACTATAACAGTAAATAACATGTATGGAGGATAAAAACACTGTAAGAAGAACATCTAAGGACGACGAGTCATGTGGAAATGTAATACTAGACTTGGCTAACTAGCAATCAGAACTCCTATAGCTTGTAGTACAATGCAAGATACTCCCAATCTATAGTATTTTAATTGACGTACAAAGCAGGATACTCTCAGTTTAGATTAGCCAATTCTAGTATCGATCTCCTCTCCTAAAGGATACAAGGTCAAGCAAACTCCTATAAATCGTAGTACAATGCAAGATACCCCAATTCATAGTGTCGCAAATCAAGTCAATCAATCATTCAATATGCTATAGGTCGTAGTACAATGTAAGATACTCACAATCTATAGTATATCTCAACTGTAGTACAATGTAAGATACTCCCAGTCAAGAATGGTCAAGTCAAGAACAAGATATAGAAAAACAACTCAATCACAAGACAAGGTAACACGAAAAAACCAATAATCAAGCAATGTCGAATATCCTATACGTGCACGTAAATCTAGAAACAAGTAAAACATTCGATGACAAACCAATTACAATATGGGAAACAAGTAACCATATAAAAGAAGTACAATAGAAAGAAAATATAAATACTGCATATATTCGGCAAGGTATACTTGCCTGAGGGTTGCACGGAGAACCAAAAATATCGCCAATCAACAAGTCAGAAAGTCCAAGTCTCACAACTGCCTTCAGAAGCTATAATAGATATTACCAACGTTTCCAAATTAGTCAAATTAGATAGGTTAGCTGTCCTTAAGTCCAATTCTGGACACAGGGGCAAAACGGCAATTTCGGGTCAAAACGGTGTCCGTCGTTGGACCCGCTTTGTACCGAAAAGTGTGCCAGAGTCAATGATCTCTAAAGTTGTCAAAATATGTCTACAAATTTGTTTTGATGATACGAACCCAGCCGTATGTCCAAAGTTGGATTCCGACAGGACGTGCACAAAATTGCCCGTTGAATCGGATCGTGTGGCCCGCAAAATGGCGATCCGATCAACTGTCTCAGAATCGGACCAAACTAGACATACATGAGCATGAGATACGGTCTTGTTGGTGGAAGTTTCGTCTCGATTTGACGAACGTGCACAAAGTAATTGGGGATTTTTGCAAAGGGATCGATACGGTGAATTTTGACTGATACGTATCAAATTCGTCGCGCACACGCAACCAATTTGATTTCCGCCAATGCCCACGCGTCCAGAAGCCGATATGCACCTTTCGATGCTTCCGATTCGCTACCACGTCACCCATATTGGCGGAACGCACGTCGTATCGAGGGTTTTTATCAAAATTCACTATTTGAAAACAAGTTTTTCTCGATTTTTAGGAACATATTTCTCTGTATATAATTAATGAAATTCAAAACTACGAAATAGGTTCTAAAGCCCTATTTGCTGTCTAATAAGGTGTTCAATTAGTTTTTCTGAAATACTAACAGGTTGATTGGATTCATTCTTCAAATGTGGGATATTGGATTGTTTATTATCTATTTATGACTAGGTTTTTCACCAACTTTGGTTCGATTTCTCATCTAATACAGACGACTCCAACTTGATTTAATCGATATAGGTCAGAGTTGGTTATGTTGTGAGCATACCAGAAGAAACAAATCATAAAAGGTCGAGTATGCGTCGAGAACGCACGACCTGAAGTTGGGCATTTGGCGGTGGTTGCTGCCCGCGGTTCCGCTGTCTCTGTGTCGAGGCTATTGCTCGCTTTGCCAGGCGGCCGACGGTGCGTATGGCGGCACGAGGTCGTCGAGGTGGTCGTCCAATGATCTGGGTGCTAGGGTTTAGGAGAATCCCCTTCCTCTCTCGATTGATCTCTCTTTCTATCTCTCGATTATATAAGTGCCATGTTGTGCAATAGAGTCGGGAGGTTGGTCGGGCTAAAGGCTTGGGCTGGGCTTGCTATTGCTGCTTTGTTTCAATCTCTTTTCCTTTCTTTTCTATTTCTATTAATAGCCTTTTATCTACACACACACACACACACACAGATATATATACATATATATATATATATATATATATATATATTATATATATATATATAATAATATATATAATATATATATACTGATAATATATATATATATATATATATAATATATATATATATATATATATATATATATATTATATTATAATATAATATATATATATATATATAATATATATACGTATATTATATACGTATATTTCCTATATGTATAAATACTCCAAAAGTCCAAAATAAGTCTTAGGGATATATTCTCATAGTGTTAGGCTTTATACTAATATATATACATGCAATAATTTTATTTCATGAATAATCTAGAATATTAAATGATATTTTTATTATTATAAATCTAATAACAATATAAATAACAACAATAATGATAACTAATAAGGAAAATCTATAATAAGTGTACATACAAAATATGTAGTCTAAATATTCCAACATGCATAAGGGTAACTAGGAAGGTATTTATCCTATTTTTAACAATTATCACTTATATCAAATAATATTGATGTCTTTACCATATATAATAAATTTTAAAAATATTTAGTAGAGAAATAAGACAAAATATGGCATACACACATAAAATTTTATTGACACAGACGTCTTTGGCTGCTCTACAAGATTACAGGGCCCAGGTTTGGTTCGGGTCAAGTCCGGACCAGTTTGGTACAACCGGGTCATTTAAACGCCAAATAATATAATAAATAATAATTAAACAATTTATAATGTTCATGTCACAACTTGGCCTAGTTTTCCTAGTTAGGACATCTTATGGCTTGACCTTCCCTACTAGGACTAATACACTAGTCAAAGAACGCTATTGCACTATCTGTGCCATAATTTCTAGCCACCTTGTACTCAAATTCCTAACCATGACTAAAATTATCTTCCATAATAATTGACTAATTAATTATTTATAAAATCTAAAAACCACCATTTAAATCAAATAAGTAGTAAAAAAATATTTCAAAATTTTTTGGGAAGAGGAGTTACAGTCACCCTTGGTCGTCTGACTTTAGGGCCACATACGTTTGAGCCGTATAAGGTTCATGCGGCTTGGGTAGCAATCCTTATGGCCGCATGACATTTTATCTGATTACGTCTTATCTTTTGTCAGAGTGTTAGAGCTGTCATTTTTGTCAGTTTTGACATAATTTGTCAGCTTTATCAGACGACTGATCAACTTGGCCACATATCTTTCTTCTGCGGCTCGAATCAGTCTGGTTGTCGATGGGCCGCATAGGGTGGTGAATTTGTCATACGGCTCTCCTTTATGCGTACCAGTTTGGCCCAAAGTACTTATGCGACAAATTGTGACTCGAAAACCCCATATTTTCCATGCTTCTACAATTTTAAACTAGTTTTTGATAACGAAAATAATCATAAACTATCTTTCTCTAAATTTTGATGAACATTACAATTAAACACGAAATAAAATAAAGTAATAATAATAAAATAATTTGAAAATTCGAGAAGAGGGTTTACATGCCCGGGCATATGGGACGTTTGTGAAAGTCGTAAAACCACGCGATTGAGGTTTCTAAGTTTATGAATAACGTAGACTCGAAGTCATCCTCATCGGATGGTGGAGGTAGGCTAAATAGACTTTCAATAGACTTGTATGATGGGCTTGATGTAGAAGCACCATCTCCTCTTTTCTTTTTCTTGGAACATCTAGGAGCCATAAAAAATTGACAAGAAAAGAGTAGAAATTACAAAAAAATGAGCGTAGAGTGAAGAGACGTGCCAAAATCCTTAGATCCAAAGTACTGGGCCTAACACCAATATATTGGGAGAAACAATTGAGCTAGGTTTAGGGTTTTTCGATTTTGGGTGGCTTTGTTCGGGAAGAAGAAGAAGATGGAAGTGGGTTTAATAAAAAGTGAGCCAACAGCTGATAGGTCGGTTCTGTCGGCGGATAACCGAACTTGGCCAGAGTTCGGTCCGAGTTCGTAGGCTTGTATTTTGAAAACGGTTTTTGATTTATGAATAGAAATTGTATTAGAACTAATATTCATTTATTTAAATATATTTTTATTACTTTGGGTTAGCTGTAGGGGCCGGATCCCAGCTAGCGTAGTTCGAAACTAGTACACTGCATCGCATCAGGCTATTTATACCTGTATGACAGAAGGGCCCTCTCAGCTTGTACCTAAAATAATTCTAATATATTCTAAACAATTTCCTAAACACAAAGCATTATGTTTCCAAAAATTCAAGAATACCTAACTCGCGACGAATAAAGTTGAATCGGTCTTCAGCTAATGATTTTGTGAAAATATCTGCTAACTGATGATCTGTGTCAATAAATTCTAAACAAATATTTCGTGTTGTTGGTGATCACATAAGAAGTGATGTCGTATTTTGATATGTTTAGCGTGTGAGTGACATACATGGTTCTTTGTCAAATTTATTGTGCTAGTGTTGTCATAATAAATGGGAATATTTGTGTACTGCAGATTGTAGTTTTCTAAAGTTTGCTATATCCACAAAATTTATGCACAACAACGGCCTGCAGCGATATACTCGGCTTCAGTCGTGGATAATGTAATATAATTTATTTTTTGCTAAACCAAGAGACTATAGCTTTACCTAGAAAATGACATGTACCGCTGGTACTTTTATGGTTTACTTTGCATCACAATATCAGCATCAAATACCCAATTCGGTCAAATGATGTCATTTTTGGATACCATAAGCCGACAGTAGAAGTTAAGGTATTGAAAGATACACTTAACTGCACATAAGTGTGATTCCTTAGGTTTAGCTTGATATCTAGCACATATACAAATGCTAAACATAATATGAGGCCGACTAGCAGTTAAATATAAAAACTACCAATCATACCTCAATAATTATGCCGGTTGATTGTTTCCACTTCATCAATATCAAGCTTGGTTGATGTAGCCATAGGAGTCCCGATAGGCTTTGCGTTGTCGAAGACAAACTTCTTCAGCAAGTCCTTCGTGTACTTGGCTTGATTAATGAAGGTTCCCTGAGTGCTTTGTTGATTTGTAGTCCGAGAAAGTAGTTCATCTCTCCCATCATACTCATTTCAAACTCACTTTGCATACACTTAGCAAATTCTTGACATAATATTCATTAGTAGAATCGAATATAATATTCTGCATATATTTATACTAACAGAAGGTCACATTTGAAGACTTGATAAATAAAGTCGTATCAACTGTAACGCCCCAGTCCAAATACTTGGGACTAAGGAGTGAATATGCCAGCTGTATACATACGAAGTATATTCCAATATACAGAAACCTCGTATGTATATATAAGTTGTAAAATACAGTAAACCAAGTCAACTAAATCTCATCCACCAAATAAGAGAAATAATAAATCAACTATGATTTTTTTTATTTATACAGTGTGGGCGGAGACAAATTCACTACCAACCATTTGAATGAGAAAAAGAATACACGGGAGAAAATGCAAAGGAAAGGTTGCAAGTCGACCCAAGGGCAATCCTCTGCGAAGGAATAGAGAAGATCACGGCCTGGCTAGAACACGTACAAATATCACAGAAGCGCACACGGAGAGATCACCAGGTCCTCAGAGGGACGTAACAAGATACGAAAGAAATGCCGTAATAAACTGAATATATAATACGTCATAAGCCATAAGTAAAGTAAAATAGTCCCAATCGTAACAAGGTTCATATCTCATCATCAAAACAATGGACTACCCCTAAACAAAATAAGGACAAGGGGTAACACACTATTTTGCGATGCGACATTGTCCCTAGCTACTAATGGAACATGGGTGACATGACATTGACTAAGGTTATCCAACCATTCTACGTGTTCATGCAGTTAAGAACAAACCTTGAACGCATGGGCACTGGCTATAGGTACAGGAAACCAGGTATGGTTCCACCAGGATACCAGGGACCTCAAAGAATAACATTCATCGAATGTCAGAGGCCAGCAGGATCAGGAGTAGGAAAATCCATACGTGGCCCATACATTAAGGAACTGTTCTCACCCGATGCCTAGTAGGGTCACATCTATGACTAACCTTTACTAATTGCCAAGTCTCATAACTTGCCTCTATTAGCAGCTAGACTTAACGCATGCCACAAGTGATCAGCCAGCACGCAAGTACCTCTATATGCTACTCATCTCACACATATCTTGTGGTACAACTGTGTTAAGGTTATGATATATACTACAGCTGGTAGTCCCTTAACTCTAGGTCCATATACAATCAAAGAGAATTAAATAAAGCAAAACTAATATCACTGAACATGTAAGAATCAGGAACTGTAATAATGGTACAGCTAGAAGAACTGAAATAAATAAACAGTAATATGCAAATAATGAAGAAAATACATACTAAAATAAGCAATAAATTGGCAAGGATCTGTATGTGGTTGTGTGCAAAAGCACAGGATCCAATGCCAAACTAACAAATCGATGAAGCAAGAAAGCCAAAATCTACGAACGGCTATGGATGCTGAAATAAACATCAAGAACATTCCCGATGTAAAGATATATCTAGAAAATGCCTGTCCAAAAGTCCAATTCTGGAACAGAGGCAAAATCATAATTTCGGATCAAAACGATGTCCGCCATTGGACCCGTTTGTACCGAAATGTGTGCCAATATCTATGGTCTCTAAAGTCATTAAACTACATGTCTGCGGGTCCGGTTTGATGAGACAAACCCAACAGTATATCCAAAGTTGGATTCTGGCGGGCCGTGTACAATTTTGTCCGTTGGAGCGGGCCGCGGGCATGCCAAATCAGCGTTCCAGTCGACCTTCTCAGAATTGGACCAAACTTGGCATACAGGACCAGAAAAATGATTCGGTCTGCTGGCGTATGTTTTGTCTCGATTTGACGAACATACACAAAGTAATTAAAGAATTTACAAAGAGGCCAATACGGTAAATTTGACGGATCGTATCAAATTCGCGCGCACACGTAACCAATTTGAATTCCGTCAAAGCCCACATGTCCGCGAAGTCGATATGCACCTTTCAATTCTTTCGGTTTGTGACCACGTCGCCGGGATTGTCGGGACGTACTCCGTATCGGGGTTCTTTTATGTTTTGAAATAGATTTTTTGCCAAATTTAAACGAGTTTAAACAGATTATAGGAATCTAGAAATAAAACTAAAAATAGAGTTTGATCATGTATAGGTTGTCTAAAAGTCTATTAGGTATATTTCTAAAATCATAAATCATGGTCGGGGTCGTGGGACAGTTATAAACCCAGAAAATTGAGGGTTTTTCTCGATTTTGGAAAGCGATTCTTGTCACGCATAAAGCAAAATAAAATAATATAATTGAAGTAGGTTGTACTTGGTTGGGTTAGGTTCATACCTAAGAAAATGGTTCGTGAAATAAGGGAAGGAGGAGGGAGAAAACATCCTGGCCTAAAATCATGTTCTGCTGCTATTGCTTATGACCATGGCCTCTGCCATCGTTGGCGCCGACGATGCTGCGGCGGCCTACCGGTGGTCTGCCGACGCGGGGAGGGTGGCGCGCGCAAGCACGTGCTAGGGATTGCTGGCGATAGGTGCGGCTCTTA
>JANAVB010033006.1:0-23648 GCA_029216955.1 Iris pallida | reverse complement strand
TGTAGATGTGCTAATGGGATTAACAGCAACCCCAGCAAACACCCAGCTGGCCCGACCCGTATTCCCCGCCCAGCCACAGTAGAGAGGCCCAGCCTCAACAATGAGCTCAACCCGAGAGCTAGAGGTCCCAGCCCGAGCCCCGACCCTGTGCAAATCAAGCACAGTATAAAACATGTCGAGTACGAGAGATAGGGAGAGAAGTTCGGAAGGAAAAACACAAACCCTAACCCACGCCACGCCGACCTCCTTCCCTGGGTGACCCTCCCCAGCTCTGGGCACCGCCGCGCGGGGCCGCCGTCGGCCAGGTCCGCCGAGGACAGCGCATCAAATAGAGCGCGGTAACAGCAGTATATGCGCGACCAGTTACCCATCTTCGCGACCCCCTTTCTCTCAACCTAGTTGATCATTTTCAATTTTGTAAAGTTATATGGAAACCTTATAGGACCCTCTAGAGATCCTAACAATTAGAACCTAATGTGGTCGATCCATCGATTCACAAAATTGATTCGAAAACCTGACGATCAATGTCCAAAAAACAGGATGTGGAAGCAGTGAACACCCTATTTTAGAAGGGTAATCCCGAGCCAGATATTAAGAGTTTTCGAAAACCAATTAGATAATATATACGAGATTAAAATCCAGATTTTATCAAGTATATACAAAGTTATATGATTTCAAAAATCATGAAAAACATGTTTCAAAAATTAGAAAATCTTGTCCGATACGACGTGCGTCCCGTCAATTCGGGCATCGTGGTCGCGAACCGAAGGCATCAAAAGGTGCGTATCGGCTTCGTGGACGTGTGGGCTTTGACGGAATTCAAATTGGTCGCGTGTGCGCGACGAATTTGATGCGTATCCGTCGAAATTTACCATATCGGCCTCTGTGCAAATTTTTTAATTACTTTATGCACGTTCGTCAGATCGAGACGAAACTTGCGCCAACAGGACCGTATCATTTTTCTGGTCCTATATGCCATGTTTGGTCCGATTCTGAGATAGTTAATCGGATCGTCGTTTCGCGGGCCCCACGATCCGATTCAACGGGCGATTTTGTGCACGGCCCACCGGAATCCAAAATTGGACATACCGTTGGGTTCGTATCGTCAAACAAAATTCGTAGACCTATAGTTTGACGACTTTAGAGACCATTGACTTTGGCACGTTTATCGGTACAAAACGGGTCCAACGGTGGATACCGTTTTTTGCCCGAAATTACTGTTTTATCCCTGTGTCCAGAATTGGACTTAAAGACAGGCAATCCTATCTAATTTGACTATTCTGAGAATGTTGGCAATGTCTGTTTCAGCTTTCGGAGACAGTTATGATATTTGGACTCATTGGCTTACCAGTTGACGGTATATTGTCAGTTCTTCGTGCTACCACCAGGCAAGATACCTTGCCTCCCTCTACAGTTTATTTACATACATATTTCTATTACTATATAGATTTACTAGTTGATTATTGACATTTGATTTGTACATCGTGCTTGCTAGTATATATATAGGCCTTGTTTATAGTTATCTTTGTATGCTCATATTGGATATTTGTATATATAGTTCTTTTTATAGTTATCTTTGTAGTTCAATTTGGATATTTGTATATATAGTTGTTGTTCATAGTTAATTCTGTAGTTAATATTGGATTGGTTTTCTCGTGTATCGTGATTGGGTCGTGTAGTATCATCACTTGTACTTGGACTGAGTCGCATCACGTCATAGGATGAATAAGTCATGAACTGAACTGCTTACCTCCTTGTCTTGAAATCTTGAAGCTAACCTGTGAGTCCACATTAGGGGCGAGGGTTAGTAGCTATCTGTGTCTGAAGCTAACCTGTGAGTCCACACTAGGGACAAGGGTTAGTAGTATATGGTTCACACCTGCGAGTCCACACTAGGGGCAAAGGTGATGCTAGCCTGCGAGTGCACACTAGGGACGAGGGTTAGTAGTATATGGTTCACACCTGTGAGTCCACACTAGGGGCGAGGGTGATGCTAGCCTACGAGTCCACACTAGGGACAAGGGTTACTAGTATATGGTTCACACCTGCGAGTCCACACTAGGTGCGAGGGTGATGCTAACCTGCGAGTCCACACTAGGGACGAGGGTTAGTAGTTGTTCAAACCTGCGAGTCCACACTAGGGGCGAGGGTTTGAGTATTCTATTGGTTAACCGTTGACATCGTGACATCGTGTTCTCTTGTTCTCCTCCAGCAGTTCGTTTATGCGTAGTGGTTCTTCCAGTCGTGTATAGTCGTATTTTCGTGTTGATTGGCCTTTTCCCATTTATTTCCTGTATTTTCTTTATTGTGTGATAAACTGCTAGATAGGCATGTTTTTATGTATCTTGCTATGTCCCCTGAGGACCTGATGATCTCTTCAGGTTTAGCGACTGCATGGAGTTAGTTAGCAGAACGGGATGGTAGAGGATTGTGATGCATGATACAGGTATTTGCTTGTGATATTTCTTTATTATCCTTTCGTGCTTATTACTCCGTACCATGTTATATTATGCTCATTTTATAGACTCATATCTTTCTTGGAGTCTAATCGAACAATATGATAATGGGCTGCAGACCATGACCCATAATTGTTCATTCATGTTTCATATTCTTATTGTGGATTGAGATATAGATTGCATTGCCATGATTTGGCAGTAAACCATAGCCTTGACAGCGTTTACGTATTCGAGATGGGCTGGAGTCCGCTCGATACGTAGCTGGCTTGCTCACGAGCTCGCGTCCGAAAAGCGGGTGCGGGTCGTGACAATAATCCTCTCATATCTATCTAGCAACCCAAAATTTAACAAGCACAAATTTACACAAGTAGCTAAGAGATTGATAAATTCTAATAAACATGATCATTCGTCGCTCCGAAATAGGAAGGACAGGAAGATAAGGAAGGATAATCGAGAGCAAATATAAAGTTTCGAGAGCGGTAGAGAGTATCCAATGATGCAGATGGAAAGAAAGTTTATGAACCCTTGACTTATTTGCTAGATTGGGCTACTCTAGTCCAGTCACTTGCTACATCGAAGAACCCTTCGTTTCTTAGAGGGGCTTGCAATCCATGCAATACAGAAGTTTCGTTCTTGAAATTCTAAACAAGGTTCCATAATAGAACGGAATTTGAGAAATCAAGATTGTGATCTTTTCCGTGGTTATTTAAACACACGAGTAAGGGATATAAATGCAATACAAGTTCGTATCGCGACTTCCAGGTAGATGGACTAAGGGTTACGAATGACTTCACATTATAAGAGGTGGGGACTCTATATAATAGGTATAGGGACCTATTTCAAATAGTTTGGTTTTATAGTCCAAGTATGGTGGTATGTATGGATGGGTTTTACTGGGTCTTAATAGGTTCCCTGATTGGATATCAATCGTTGGTTGGATGAACCTTGGATTTCAATCTATATTGGATGGACAAGATCCCAATGATAAAACTATTTCTACTAGGTTAGGGTAACCTAGAATAGGTTTCGACCCAAGTGGTTGAGCTAGTTGCCAGTCAGGTTGGTTAGCTAGGTCCCTAAAGCCCTAAAATGTGCCTTCAGTGACTTTTGTGTTTAAGTAGCACAAAAGGCCTCAATTGGGTGGCACACTAGTGGCATGTGCGTAGTGGGCTTCGAGTAAATCACAACCATATATTGGGTCGAAGGAATTAAGTCGAGGTTGAGACTCTAATGGAAGTCGGAAAGTATACCGGTATTATGGTAAGGGTTATAGCTAGTCCTTTGACCTGAAAGTCGTACCATAAAATAGAGTACAAGGTGACGCGTTTGAGTGGGACTTGATATACCTAGTTGAAGGTGGACTCGTCTAGATCTTGCATATTAAATTTGTTGGGAGGTAACAGCTAGTATCACGCTCCGAATATTAATGTCACGGTCAAGGACACTAAGGATCTAAATAAAGTGGGTGTTTATAAGGCACAAATTTTCCTATCCTAGTAGGAACCCACTTATTTGTTCAATCGATAATACTAGTAAACCCCAAAAATCATAATTCAATAAAATAAAATAAAAAATATTAAAATTTTAGGAAGGAGATTATAAATCTACCCACCTTAAAATAATTTATCCCAGAAATTTTAAAGGACACGATTAGGCACGACTATGAAGAATAATCAAGAAACTAAATTTTTAATGGATATGAATAAAATAACGAATGGTATAATCAAGGGAGTGATATGATTCGTGATCTAATTAGTCACGCATAAAAATGATAAAGATAATAGAAAAAAAAAGAGTGTGATTTGGTACGACCAATATTCGGTCAAATGGCCTAATCGACAAGCAGTTGTTTTTTTAAGAACGATAGAGATTGAAATGGTTAGACACGACCACTCTATTGTCCGCATGGTTGAGTCATTACCAGCTTTTTAAGGAATGACCAAAGTTTTCGATGAAATATAAACAGGATTTTAGTCGTATTTAAGAGGCAGTCACGATCAAGGCTAATCGTGCAAGTCATCCAAGCAGGGTAAAAATAGGAAGTTGGTACGAGCATGATCATGATCAAGATAGTCATGACCGTAGTTGGAATGAAAGTATAACCTTAGCTATGATTTAGTTGAAATTATAGACACAGTTATAATTTAGTCTTGATAAAAAATGGTTTAAGATCGATCAAAATTGAAATCATCTTGGTACGAACAACTAGTTAAATAAAATTACTTAGGCACGATCATGGAATTGAATTCTAGGATGACAGGCGAATTGGCACAATCGAAATAGAATCGAATAGTTTGGTCGTAATCAAAAAGGTATTTAAGGATGATCCAATTCGAAATCGTTCTAACACGATCGATTGTGTAGGCATGATCATAGAATCAAACCTAGGAAGGATATGAATTTGACTCGATCGAAATATAATAAAAGGAGTCTAGTCATGATCGAAATTGTTCAAGGATGATCAAATCCAAAATACTTAAAATATTTATCCACAACTATTTAGGCACGAGCTTAGAATCAAAATCTAGATAAGTTTAGGAATCCAGTCAAAATTGCATAAAAAGATAATAATCTCAAAATAGAAGGATAAGAAGGTAAGGGAGAATTACCGGTATATTGAGAAGATTTGTGACTAGGAGTAAGCACAATTCAATTAGAAAATTTAATAGTTATATGCCAATAAGACGTAGTCCCTATGGTATTCGAAACTCGTAAACATAATCGAAGTCATTTTACCAAAGATTTATGCCTTGCCAGTGTACAGCTAGCTGCATTAAACCATTGGTTCTATAACTCAAGCTATGTTACGGTAACGAATACCCTATCAACTCTATCTAATCTTGACATAACAACTCAAGGATGAAATAAGACGACCAAGACATAATTTTAATAATTTTTGATCACCCACGCTTACTTTAAATTATTTCAACTTAGGGGTCATGCCATGCCAGTGCGCTGCTGGTTGCAGTGAACCCGCAATCTCGATAATTCAAATAAGTGACGACAGTGCGCTGCTATCTTGTCATCGCAAGTCATCAAAATTATTCCAATTACATCCCCAAGAATATCAAAGGAGTTTAAAATATCATACAAGTTGATAAAGATAGAAAAAGTGCAAGTATATGTTCTTCAAGTATAAGATCAGCTTCTTGAAAGGAAAAACAATTGGTTAGGAAGGATAATGATCGAAGTCAAAATAAGTAAAGATCTTATAATCCTTATTTCACGGATATTCAATATTCAACGATTGAGAGGAAACTTTTGAATCCGAAAACTTAACTCGAGATTAATAGACAATTGAGTGGGAAGTTATTTAAAAATAATTCCTTAGGTCCAAGAAAAAATATAAGTGATACGAACTTATGATATGGCGATGTTTAGAAAAGATATAAGATAAAGTTGTACAAATAATCGTGATTAGGGAGGAAACGACCGAAGGCAAAAAATATAAACTTAAATTTATATCTCTCTAATATTCATGATCGAGAAAAAATATGTATAAAGCACTATGTCTACCTATTATGAATATATATTTACACAAGTATATATGTATAGCCTAAGTAAATCCCAAAATATCATTCTAAGAGAAGGTTACCCTCTTTTCCAGAAAATATAAATTTAAATAGCAATAATACATATACTATATTTAATATATATAATTTATAGAAATTATTCACAATGCTAGAAATGGACCACCAATATATGCACATTTACATATCTACATGGACGACGTTGGTCGCACTACATATCCACCAGGGCTTGGGTTGGGTTCGGGCTAGTTTGGAACAACTGGGTCTTCTAAAAGCCAATAATCTTAATAATAAGTAATTATATTATTCCTAGGGTTATGTCACGATTTGGCCTGGTTTTCTTAGTTAGTGCACACCTATGACTCGGCCTCCTCTACCATGGCTAGAACACTAGTCAAAGCACTCGACCACACTCTCAGTGCCAAAATTCTTGGTTATCTTGTACTACGAAACTTAACCGTGACTAAGGCCGTCTATACTAAATATTTATAAAATTCTAAAATCACATTTTAATTCAAACAAATAAATAAATAAATAAAAGGATATTTTCCAAACTTTCGGAAAAAGGAGTTACGGTCAAGAATCGGGTTCCAGGAAGGCCTAAGTTGATGAGTAAATAGTCTACCCACCTTAGGTCATATCATCATATCAAAATATAATAGTGTATCTATAAAACCTTTCAGGTCATCTAAATTTAGTAAATTGCATGGCCTAATCCTTAACTACCCAATAATCAAATTAATAAGGGACTCATATTCCTAGTCATTCTTCTAAATTAATTCAATCCTAATTATGAATGAGCATTCCTTAGTCGCAGGCTCGCAATAGTACAACTAAGTTAAGTACTATCACGAGTTCGCAATCTTTTGTGAAAACTGACCTGCATGGGCCACCACAAAAACTTGTCACGACCCGCAGCCGCTTTTTCGGATACGAGACGTGTCCAAGCCAGCCTACGCCGCAGAGTCGACGGTAGAACGATGTCACGGCCAATATGCTCAAAATCACAAAAATATACATTTATTGTTCATTCACATTTCTAAATTTATTTACAACAGTTACAAGATTTATATTGGAAAGAAAATACAATGTTCTTACACATTTAATGAAAATGATACCGCTGCTATCTATTTTTAGGTTTATGTCTGCAAGTACACCTGTATCTCCCAAAGCTAAGTGAAGCCACGGCTAACCTGAAAAATGTTAGTTTCCAGTCAGGAATAGAACAAGCACACAAACCGACGACAATGCAAAAATAAAATAGAATTAACAAGACATAAAAATAACATATGAGAGATAAAAACTAGAAAGTAACTGATGACATGGCAATTGATGAAGAAGACAAGGAAAACAAATAAAATACAACTATCTATGTGATTTAAAATATCAGTTTTGACATGTGAACGACTAGGGGATAAATCCGACACCCTGCACGTGTCGTGTGCAGCTGCTATTCTCTATGAAAGATACGGGGGATGGGTAAGGGGTAGTCCACATGTCTACTAAGATATTTTCCCTCCCGACTACTACTCATGGACTCGAACAAGTCACGAAACACGACAATCAATAAATAACGTATGTAGAGATCAATGACACTAATCCGTGTAACAATGTGTCAACAAGAAAGATAACATATGCATAAACATGAAATGGAAAGACTACTATGAATCGAAAGCAATCAAAAAATGTACTTGCCTGAGGTCCTTAGCTGGTGAAACCGATAGTACCATACCACTCAGTGAGCCACACAGTCAACACATGCAAAAATCTCCGGATGCTGAAATAAATATTACCAACGTTCTTAGAATAGTCAAATTAGCTAGAATTGCCTGTCCTTAAGTCCAATTCTGGACACAGGGGCAAAATGATAATTTTGGGTCAAAACGGTATCCGCCGTTGGACCCGCTTTGCACCGAAAAGCGTGCTAAAGTATATGGTCTCTAAAGTTGTTAAACTATATGTCTACATGTTCGGTTTTCTAATATGAACCCAACCTATGTCCTTTGGTGGCCCATGCAGGTCAGAACATATCGTATCGATTACGTAACTGTACTGATACGAGCCTGCGACTATGACTAAACCTTAGAAATCTCAATCCACACTGCCTTGAAAATTCTCTTAGAAATTCTCTACCATCTTTGAAACTTCGTATTTATTTTCGATTATTCTTCCTTGTTTTTTGTACCATTGAATCTCGTCCCTTCATTTTTCGGCGTGACGAATGAACGTATTGACTAGAACTTATCAGAAATTCTTAAGTTATAGTATAATATTGCTTGATTATTTAATTTTGTTGCTTGATAGCTAATGAGGATTATAGAGCCATATGTCCTAGATAGCTGTTGGTAGTAAGTTTAACAATTAGTTGGAAGGTTATAAAGTTTTAGTGACCTGTGTTTTGAGGAGTAGTGTGACCAAATGTGGGTAGAAGTTCTCGAGATTTCGTAGTTACAGAATTGCTAGGAGAAGGATGTAAACTATTTTTGAGGAATTAAAATTTAAGGAGATTAAGGTTAAGGTAGACTTTCTGTTTAGATTTTAAGAAATAGCTATGAATTAGAATTTTGAGGACGAAATTATTTTTAAGGTGGGTAGATTCGTAGCTCCCCTTCCTGAAAAATTTGAAATATTTTTATTATTAATTATTTTATTTGAATGGTGATTTTTAGATTTTTGTAAATAATTATTTAGTTAATTATTACGGTAGATGACTTTAGCCATGGTTGAGTTTTGAAGTACCAGATGACTAGAAATCGTGGCACAGGTAGTACAGTGGCGTGCCTTGACTAGTGTATTAGTCATATCAGAAAATACCCAGCCATAAGTGTGACCTAACTAAGAAAACTAGGCCAAGTTGTGACATGACCATTATAAATAGTTTAATTATTTATTATTAAGATTTATTAAATTGCAGAAGACCCGGTTGTACTCAACTAGTCCGAACTAGATTCGAACCGAGCCCAAGCCATGTAGACCATTAGTGCGACCAAGACAGCCACATAGATACTACATGTATATTAGTATTTTATTTTTATGATCAATAACTAATTATAAATAATAGTTAAATAAAATATAATATTGCTATTAAAGTTATATTTATATTTTTATATATTGTTATTTTCGAACATGATACGTTTTCTTGAAATGTCATTTTAGGTTTGTGGGACCCTTGACTAGAACGGTATATGTACGCATATATATTGTGTATGTTTATTTGATTAGATGAAATATATTATTAATCATTTTGTGTATATATTTATTGCGTGTTCTTAATAGTTAAATGGTTATTATTTTTATAAGTAAGATATATATATATGTGTGTGTATATATATATATATATATATATATATATATATATATATATATATGGCAATATGTATATATGTCTACTAATGTATATTTATATGTATATATATGTATTAGTGATAGCATAAAACAAAAAACTAAATAAAAAGCTTCCCCAAAAGCTAAGCCTAGCCAGTTCGGCCCAGCCCAGTCGAACTCTCTCTCTGCATAACAATTTCCCCACAGCTCGAGCCCATAAAGGCTGAGAACAGGGCGCATATAGAGAGAGACCATGAGAGCGCAGTTGAGATCGAAAATCCCTCAAAAACCCTAACCCCTAAACTTCCACCACAGGAGACCGCATCCCGACTCCGTCGATACGCGCGCGCCGCCCACGGTCGCTGCACAGGCCGCCGGAGCGCAGCCCAGTTGCTGGTCGCACGTGCGCAAGAACAGGGCACAGCCGTAGCAGCAGTTGCACCGTGAGGCCAACTTCGCAGGTATCATACTCCCTTGTCTCATCATCATTTTTCGAACCAATTGGTTCGATATGAAGACAACCTATATGTCTTTCCACCACTTCAGTTAGTTTGAATTTAGGTACCCTATGTTTCTCGATAAATCAACGCGAACATTGACGAAAAACTGGTTCAAACAGAACAGTTTCAGAAATTAAATCCCTGTTTTAGAAGCCAGATGTAGATCAGATCAGTACACAACCTCAAAAACTAATTAAAGGCAGTCCTAGACAACCTATAAGGCTCTGCAACCCAATTTACAGAACCCGATTACATCGACTACACGTCGATAAATCGGATCCAAAACATTGACAAAAACTTGTTTTCAAAACTGTGAATTTTCAATAAAACCATCCGATACGACGTTCGTCCCGTCAATCCGGGCGACGTGGTCGCAAACCGAAAGCATCGAAAGGTGAGTAACGGCTTCGTGGACGTGTGGGCTTTGATGAAATTCAAATTGGTTGCGTGTGCGCGACGAATTTGATGTGTATCCGTCGAAATTCATCGTATCGGCCTCTGTGCAAATTTTCTAATTACTTTGTACACGTTTGTCAGATTGAGACGAAACTTACACCAACAGAACCGTATCATTTTTCTGGTCCTGTATGCCAAGTTTGGTCCAATTCTGAAACAGTTGATCGAATTACCGTTTTGCGGGCCCTACGATCCGATTCAACGGACAATTTTGTGCACGGCCCACCAGAATCCAAAATTGGACATACCGTTGGGTCGTATCATCAAACCGAATATGTAGACATATAGTTTGACAACTTTAGAGACCATTGACTCTGGAACGCTTTTCGGTGCGAAGCGGGTCCAACAACGGACACCGTTTTGGTCCGAAATTACCGTTTTGCTCCTGTGTCCAAAATTGGACTTAAGGACAAGCAATCCTAGCTAATTTGACTATTCTGATAATGTTGGCAATTTCTGTTTCATCTTTCAGAGACAGTTGTGAGATTTGGACTTATTGGCTTACCAGTTGACGGTATATTGTCGGTTCTTCGTGCTACCACCAGGCAAGATACCTTGCCTCCCTCTACAGTTTAATTTCATGTTTATAGTTTTCATGTTATTATTGTATTTTCATTAGATACTCTACTTGTTATAGATCATATATGATTCATTAGATTTCTAGTTGACTTGATTTACCTATTTTCTATATACCATGTTCACATGTTTATGGTCTTGCTTGACTTAACAGTATAGTTATACTGGACTTGACTGTGTCTTGACTGAGTCGTACCTTGTCTCCCCAGTACCTTGCTTGAGTCATGTTATAGAACGAGTACATGTAGTTGAACTGCTAAATCCTTGTTATCGTTTCCTCAACCTGAGAGTCCACACTCGGGACGAGGGTTGATCGTTTGCACCAGAGAGTCCACACACGGGACGAGGGTGATTATCTTGATCTGTTTACATCCGTGAGTCCACACTCGGGACGAGGATGTTGACTTGTTTATTTGCACCAGAGAGTCCATACTCGGGACGAGGGTGCCTTGCCGTGAACTAACCTGCGAGTCCACACTCGGGGCGAGGGTTAGTGATTAGTTCAAACCTGCGAGTCCACTCAGGACGAGGGTTTGGTATTCCATTGATCTCGTGTTTACTTGTTCATCCAGCAGTTCAGTTACGTGTAGTTGTTCTTGTGTTCCAGTTCATAATCACCCGTCAGTAGCCACTTGTCGTTAGTCACTTGTTAGCGGTTTCGGTCGCAGTCTCTTGCCATGCATATGTCTCGTTCCTTGCTTATATCCTGTTTATAGTTTATGCATGATTAAACTGTTAGATAGGCATGTTTTTATGTATCTTGCTATATCCCCAGAGGACCTGATGATCTCTTCAGGTTTAGCGATTGCATGGAGCTGTTAGCAGAGCAGGATGGTAGATGATTGTGATGCATGATTCAGATATTTATCAGTGATATTACATTGTTATCCTTTTGTGCTTTACATTTCTCATCATGAGATATCCTGCTTATTGATTCAGTTTAGTGACACTTGTTATATTCTTTGGAGTCTGTCACCCCCAGTTTTCAGAAACAGGGTATTATTGTCATTTTGTATTTTCTGAATATTTTTGAAATTTATTTTATTATTTATAATATTGTTATAGGGTTATTTGAGTCGGGTTCGAATTTCAGCTCAATCCGACTTGAAACGGGGACCCGGGGTAGTGTTGACTCTAGTGGGACCCATATACTAGCTGGGCTTAGCCCACATGCCATCCTAACTAGGCTAGAAACCATAAACCAATACTTCCATGGCTTAACTAGTCATTTAGAGGCTTAATTAGTCAATTTGGAGTTAAACCAAACCAAGTCTAATGGGTTTGGAGGCCTAATGGGTCTCCACCCAAACCCATTAAGACCCCCATGGCCGGCCATGTATAGGCAAAACCCCCTCCCTTTACTTCACTCCAAAGTAAACTCTCTCTCTTCATTTCATTCTTTTCTTTGAAGCTTCTTCTTCCTCAAGGAAACCAATTCTTGGTATGCTCATTAACCCCCATAAATTTCCTCTCTTGTATTTTTTCCTTCACAATAAATGTGGAGGAGACCATTCTCTACTTAATGACCATAGCTTTTATAGGTTTTCCAAAAACCTAGTTTAAGAATTTATTAGGGGTTTTCTTTTTAGAGAGAAATATATATATAAATATATATATATATATATATATATATATATATATATATATATATATATATATATATATATATATATATATATATATATATATATATATATATATGTATGTATATATATATATATATTTCTATATGTGTGTGTGTGTGTATGTATTATATATATAAGATGTGTGTGTGTATGTACTTATATATATAGATATGAGTGTGTATGAGTGTCTATATATATATATATATATATATATATATATATATATATATATCTATATATATATATATATATATATATATAATATATATATATATATATATATATATTGTAACCCCTGTTTCTCAAAAAAAAATTTAATTTTTTTATTGTGTTTGAAAGTAATTTATTTTTAAAATTTTGTAAAAGATATTTACTATTTTTTCTGCATTTCAAAATGTAGTTTGTAATTAACGGTTTGAAAGTACTACTTAGTTTTAATAAATATTTTTTCTTGAAATTTTATTATTGAAATTATAAAGTTATTTATTATTATGTTTGGATTTTCAAAAAAATAAATATCGGTTTCGAAAATAGTTTTAAAATTATGATTATTTTTGGAGCAATAAAAAGATTTAGTAACTTATTTTGAATAAGATTAGATTTATAAAATATATTTACCTTATTTGATAACATCAAATATTATTTAAAATACTTATGGTGACTAATTATGGCATTAAGAATTATCTAATATAGATTTGAAATATTATTTGATTTAACTATTTATCTATTATATGATTTAAATTGCTTTGATAAACATTAAATTTATCTTAAAGTTATTATGTTCAATTTGATTTGGATTTAGATTTGGATTTGAATTCATATGATTTGGATTTAAATAATTTATTTGATTTAAATTTATGGAGAGACTTGTGTTAGAAATCCTAATCCTATTTGAATCATATCTAGTATTAGATAGATTATTTCTTATTTTAACTAATCCTATTCCTATCCAAATTAGTTGGTAATCCTAATCATATCTTTATTGATTGAGTTCTAATCATATCCTAATTCACTAATTGCCTTCCATTATCTATATATATTGAACCTATAAAATAAAACCATCTCTCATACCTTCTTTTCCAAAATTTCTCTCTTTTTTCGTCATAATTACCCCAAATTCGTCATAAATTCAGCCTTCCTTTTCAAATGTTTTACCAACTTCGAAGGGCCATAACTTTCAACTCCGGACTCCGTTTGACCTCCAGTTTTTTTGTTGAAACCGTCTCGAGGTATATTTTCTGAATATAAAATTTATTTTTAAATAATTTTATCCTAATTTTTTGGAAAATTCGTGGAGTGTCAGTTGTCCGAAATTTGACACGTTTCGGTGTTTTCAAGATTCCGGGAGAACCAGGAATCGGAATCACGATCCGTTCGAAGTTTCGGAACGCTGATGAAAAAGTACACATCATATATTTTTCTCAACAATTTTACAAAACATTTTATTTTTTGTTTTTATTTTAGAGTCCCGTCTCATCAATTGAGATCATCTTGCGTATTTTTGGCATCTACGACTATTTGTGCTAACACAATCATACCGCGCATCAACTGCAATCAACTCAAGGCAAGTATCACTATGACCTATGTTTCCTTTATTTTATGCTGCATGTATCTTCGTGTCGTCGTTTCACTATTACTTCCTTTTGGTCCATGATTGTCATTGCTCATGATTAATATTGTGCACGAGAGTTAGAATCGTTAGGATATATACATGTTCATCTTTTACTCATTGTTTTCTATTGTTTACAGTTTATCGTATTGCTAATGTTTATCATAGTGGACATGTATTGTGAGTGAGTCGGGCGGGGGAATACGACAAGTAAGCATGTGGTCAACGAATTGAATACAGACCCCCTATACATTGATTGCATAATATCAGTCATGCACCACACGTATGACTGACGGATATCCCAAGCCGTCTACATGCTGAAAGTTGGTATTCTAAAACACACAGTACACGTGACTTAATTATTGTTGCCATGTCGTCTATTGTTCTTCTTTCGTCAAGTTTACCTTTTTATTGTTATCATATCTTTGTGGTATGTCAAGTCAACCTTCATATTACTATCATGTTTTAGTGGTTTTTCATTGTCATACAATGTCATGCCTATACTTATCTTCAGTTAAATTCCGTTTATCGTTCATTCATGCTTGTATAATATATTGTGTAATGTAGTGTTATGGTGATCTTGCTCCAATCCTGACTGGATAACCATTTTTCAGTTGACAGATTCTTGATGACTATTCTCGATGACTTCTCTCTTGCTTTGGGTTCCTTCTGGTGGAGTTAGAGCTATCTTGTAGGCCAACCATAGATTCTAGTTAGAATAGTCACATGTAGCGGATTTGTATCGAAAAGCAATTTGTATGTATTATTGGAATTGTAATTTAAATAATTGTTGTGAATGAGCAAATAGATAAATTTTGTTGTATTTTGAGACTTATATTGGAGTATAGACAGCGTACTACCGCCGATACTGCGGCGTAGGCTGGACTTGGCCACGAATTCGTATCCCGAAAAGCGGGAGCGGGTCGTGACAAGTTTTTATGGTGGCCCATGCAGGTCCATTTTCGTAAAATTATACGAACTTGTGGTAGTACCTATATTAGTCATACTACTGCAAGCCTGCGATTAGGATGCTCATTCACAATTAGGTTGATTTGATTTTTTAAAAATGACTAGGCCTAGGACTAGGTACACCATGGGTAACCCATAGAATTATTTTGATTTGATTGTATGGGTAGTTAAGGTTGTTACATAGGCAGCAAGATTAAGGTGGTGATATTCGTTGAATTTTGAGATGCCCTATTTGATGAAGTTGAAATTGTGATTTGATAAATGACTCTAATCAAAGATGAATAGAATTCTCGATTGATAAATTGAATATTTTGGTTACTTTTGAAGATGAAATTTTTAGCTTTTGATATTCTGAGATTTAAATTTCTATATGATCGATGAATTATTGATAAGGTCGAATATTTAATTTTTAAAGGAAATAATTTTGATTTGATCAATAAAATTGAGGTATGATTTGAAAATTTATGGAATTTAAATTTTTGAGGGGATTATGAAAATTTTGAATTTTGAATTTAAAATAAAATTGAGGAATTTAAAGTTTTGTGAAGTTAGATTTTGAAGATATTTATCAAGTTTGATTAAGGGTTGTAAATTTGATAAGATGATATTCATGATTGCTACATCACGGTATTAAATTGAGTTAGTGATTTTAAAAAAAATGATTGAATTTGAGAAATTTTTTAAATATTCTTGAGGACACGAATTTATAAGATTGATGAGTGATAACTTAGAGGTCATGTAGGTAATACTCCTCCGAACTATATCCTTTGACTACATTCTTCCATCCTTCTTAATTAATCTTCTTATTAAGAAAAAAAATATTATTTTATCTCATTGATCATTATTCGTTTTTATATTTTTCTATCTTTTCACCTGACCAACCAAGCTTTTTTTTTTGTCATCCTTAAATTTCGAGGACGAAATTTTTCTAAGGTGGGTAGATTTGTAACCCCTGTTTCTCAAAAAAAAAATTTAATTTTTTTATTGTGTTTGAAAGTAATTTATTTTTAAAATTTTGTAAAAGATATTTACTATTTTTTCTGCATTTCAAAATGTAGTTTGTAATTAACGGTTTGAAAGTACTACTTAGTTTTAATAAATATTTGTTCTTGAAATTTTATTATTGAAATTATAAAGTTATTTATTATTATGTTTGGATTTTCAAAAAAATAAATATCGGTTTCGAAAATAGTTTTAAAATCATGATTATTTTTGGAGCAATAAAAAGATTTAGTAACTTATTTTGAATAAGATTAGATTTATAAAATATATTTACCTTATTTGATAACATCAAATATTATTTAAAATACTTATGGTGACTAATTATGGCATTAAGAATTATCTAATATAGATTTGAAATATTATTTGATTTAACTATTTATCTATTATATGATTTAAATTGCTTTGATAAACATTAAATTTATCTTAAAGTTATTATGTTCAATTTGATTTGGATTTAGATTTGGATTTGAATTCATATGATTTGGATTTAAATAATTTATTTGATTTAAATTTATGGAGAGACTTGTGTTAGAAATCCTAATCCTATTTGAATCATATCTAGTATTAGATAGATTATTTCTTATTTTAACTAATCCTATTCCTATCCAAATTAGTTGGTAATCCTAATCATATTTTTATTGATTGAGTTCTAATCATATCCTAATTCACTAATTGCCTTCCATTATCTATATATATTGAACCTATAAAATAAAACCATCTCTCATACCTTCTTTTCCAAAATTTCTCTCTTTTTCGTCATAATTACCCCAAATTCGTCATAAATTCAGCCTTCCTTTTCAAATGTTTTACCAACTTCGAAGGGCCATAACTTTCAACTCCGGACTCCGTTTGACCTCCAGTTTTTTTTGTTGAAACCGTCTCGAGGTATATTTTCTGAATATAAAATTTATTTTTAAATAATTTTATCCTAATTTTTTGGAAAATTCGTGGAGTGTCAGTTGTCCGAAATTTGACACGTTTCGGTGTTTTCGAGATTCCGGGAGAACCAGGAATCGGAATCACGATCCGTTTGAAGTTTCGGAACGCTGATGAAAAAGTACACATCATATATTTTTCTCAACAATTTTACAAAACATTTTATTTTTTGTTTTTATTTTAGAGTCCCGTCTCATCAATTGAGATCATCTTGCGTATTTTTGGCATCTACGACTATTTGTGCTAACACAATCATACCGCGCGTCAACTGCAATCAACTCAAGGCAAGTATCACTATGACCTATGTTTCCTTTATTTTATGCTGTATGTATCTTCGTGTCGTCGTTTCACTATTACTTCCTTTTGGTCCATGATTGTCATTGCTCATGATTAATATTGTGCACGAGAGTTAGAATCGTTAGGATATATACATGTTCATCTTTTACTCATTGTTTCCTATTGTTTACAGTTTATCGTATTGCTAATGTTTATCATAGTGGACATGTATTGTGAGTGAGTCGGGCGGGGGAATACGACAAGTAAGCATGTGGTCAACGAATTGAATACAGACCCCCTATACATTGATTGCATAATATCAGTCATGCACCACACGTATGACTGACGGATATCCCAAGCCGTCTACATGCTGAAAGTTGGTATTCTAAAACACACAGTACACGTGACTTAATTATTGTTGCCATGTCGTCTATTGTTCTTCTTTCGTCAAGTTTACCTTTTTATTGTTATCATATCTTTGTGGTATGTCAAGTCAACCTTCATATTACTATCATGTTTTAGTGGTTTTTTATTGTCATACAATGTCATGCCTATACTTATCTTCAGTTAAATTCCGTTTATCGTTCCTTCATGCTTGTATAATATATTGTGTAATGTAGTGTTATGGTGATCTTGCTCCAATCCTGACTGGATAACCATTTTTCAGTTGACAGATTCTTGATGACTATTCTCGATGACTTCTCTCTTGCTTTGGGTTCCTTCTGGTGGAGTTAGAGCTATCTTGTAGGCCAACCATAGATTCTAGTTAGAATAGTCACATGTAGCGGATTTGTATCGAAAAGCAATTTGTATGTATTATTGGAATTGTAATTTAAATAATTGTTGTGAATGAGCAAATAGATAAATTTTGTTGTATTTTGAGACTTATATTGGAGTATAGACAGCGTACTACCGCCGATACTGCGGCGTAGGCTGGACTTGGCCACGAACTCGTATCCCGAAAAGCGGGAGCGGGTCGTGACATATATATATATATATATATATATATATATATATATATATATATATATATATATATATATATATATATATATATATATAAACTCACAGTAGATGGGTATATGTGTTTGTGAGTTTATATATATATATATATATATATATATATATATATATATATATATATATATATATATATATATATATATAGATATGGATGTGTGTGTGTGATTTTAGAGGAAGAGAATGAGAGTTTGGGAGAGAGGAATAGAAGTAGAAGAAGAAGGAATAAGAAATAGCAGCAGCAGCAGTAGGAAGTAGAGCAGCAGCAGCAGTAGGAAGTGGCAGCAGCAGCAGATAAGCCCAGTAACAGCAGCAGCAGTTTAGGCATTAGGAGCAGCAGCAGTGGTAAGAAGAAGGAGACGGAGAATAAAGAGAAGGAGACGGAGAAATAGGAGACGGAGAATAAGAAGAATAAGACGGAGAATAAGGAGAAGGAGACGGAGAACAAGGAGAAGGAGACGGAGAAATAAGAGACGGAGAATAAGGAGAAGGAGACGGAGAATAAGGAGAAGGAGACGGAGAAATAAGAGATGGAGAATAAGGAAAAGGAGACGGAGAATAAGGAGAAGGAGACGGAGAATAGGAAATAGGAGACGGAGAATAAGAAGAATAAGACGGAGAATAAGGAGAAGGAGACGGAGAATAAGGAGAATAGAATGTAGAAAATAGGGTATTGATGAGATATTGAGTTTGACTTCTAAGATGGGGTTAGAAATAAGTTGTCTTGGTAGGTAATGACTAGATGAGGGTAGTTTAGGCTAGTCTTGACCTCCGTTGACCAAGAGTTGACTTTTTGACCAAAAGTCAACTTCAAGTCAACACTTGACTTAGAATTGACCAAAACCAAACCAGAGTTGACCAATTGACTGAAAATCGACTGTTAGTCAACATTTGACTTGTTTGACCTAGGGTTGACTCAGTGTTGACCAGAGTTGACTTTTTGACCAAAAGTCAACTGTAAGTCAACCTTTGACCCAAATTGATCTAGTTTGACTTGGATCGACTTCCTGTGACCTTGTTTGACCTTGGTTGTCCTAGTGTGACCCAGTTTGGCTTAGTATGACCTAGTGTGACCTAGTTTAGCTTGGTGTAACTTAGTTTGACCTAGTTTTGACTTAGACTTGCATATCATGATTAGATTAGCTTTCCTTTCATTATTAAACCATGTTTTGACTTGTAGTATCTCATCTTTAGGTCTGTGATTACTCTGAGCATCTGTTCACCTTATCAGCTCAGGACCACAGGCGAGTACATTCACTGATAGTTTTCATTGTCTTGATATCTACTATATCCGATTCAGTTGTAGTGTCTTACTTGATTCTCGACACGATAATTCACGGACTAGTATACGTCGGATCCTGTCATGAGATGTTATTTCTGGATTTTCCTTGGTATATTGGTGTGTGATATCCATGTTTCATTTACTTATATAGACATTGATTTGGGAGTGGGCTGATCACCTGCTTTTGAATCCGTGTCATGACGTGCCATGTCCGGATCCATGATACTATTCGGGGATGGGGGAATTATTAGGGGTTATGTGATCAAAGCCTCCCTGTCACTATTTTGCTAGCGCCACCCTCACCTCACGTAGGGTGTAGCAGATACCCCATGTCTATGTTATCTAGGTTGGCCGGCATGACCCTTTCAGATTTTTATGTGATTGTCGGGCCAAGTGGATAACCCTACCATGATTCCCTAGCCGATCATATAGCGCTCTAATAATTTAAGTCACATTTTTATATTTATTTATCATAGGAGGCTAAGTTCTGTTCGGGAGAAGTGTTACAACCCCCGTCCTTGTTTGGTTTAAGGGTTGTAACTCGGCTTCTGAATAGTTCCTAAGTCATCCTATATATTATCGTCCTATTCAGTACTCACATCTGTTATACATTTTCTGCTGATTTTACCCTGTATTTCACATATTTTTGTCTTATATTTCATTATACTGTCTCTTATAGTATTTGTCAATTCACATGGAACTGCTATTGGTGTTTGTACTTGCTCATTTTTCTGACAGGATATCGTTATGATATATTACAGATGACTCTGAGGCAGACTGCTCGACCTATTATGGGTTCGAGCTAGATGGAGTAGTCCAGGACCGTGGCCTTATAGTAGAGCCACTAGACTTTGTACTCCCAGAGTAGTGTAGATTAGCTAGGTTTGACTGGACTGCGATCCAGCTAGCATTATCTGACTGTAGCTTCTATGTTATATTTTGAGACCTTGTGATGTTGTGTATATATCTGGGCTTGTGTTGGACACTGGACTTATTCCTTTTCATCTATCATATGTTTTCTTCCGTGCTATCTACCTTAGTTTTATTCTGTGATTGAGACTGTATTGCTATGTCACCTCCATTCGGAGTGTATATACTGTACAGGTACCTTTATTTGTTTTAGTCGTAGTATTTACAGACCCTATATACAGCATTCTACCGCCGATACTGCGGCGTAGGCTGGACGTACCCACTTCTCGTGCCCCTAATCAGGGTGCGGGTCGTGACACGTTTTTGTGGTGGCCCACGTAGGTCTCGTGTCACAATTAGTGCGATCTCGTAATGGTGCTCGACTTAGAGTACTAATTACGAGCCTACGATTGGGACGTAGGACCTAGGATATGATAGGAATTTCTCAATCACACCTAGAAAAAATTTTGATCTTTTGATTATCATGATTACTCTCCTTGTATTAAATTAATTGTCCTTCCTTGATAATATCCTTTCATGTGCCATATTGATCTCTTTGCTTCAATTCGTCTCCAGGATGACGAAGACACACCCGCAGGCCACTAGATCGAGTAACTTGCCCGAGAGATCTGACCAGGCTGAGGAGGAGGTTCACGAGACTGCCCCCAGTGATTCCACGGAGGCCCTGGCAGTTGCACAGGGAGGTCTACTACCTCCACCCCAGAGGGTTTTGGCCGTTGTTCCAGAGATGCTACCGCCACCACCTCTGATACCGACGGATACACATCATATGTTCCTTCTCCTTCAGCAGATGATGGAGACTCAGCGGGCCCAGGCAAAGGCATCGCAGCGCCAGTCGGAGGCGTCACACTGTCAGATTGAGATGCTGAGGCAGAGCATGGAGAACTCGCATCAGCTTGCACTGGCAGCCGTGGAGAGAGTGGCACCGGGTACGGTGTAGGGCCCTACAGGCCAACAGCCGTACCAGCAGCAGTCCAGGCCAGGGACAGTATTAGACTTTAGGAAGATGAGCTCCAGGGACTTCACGGGCACGGAGGACATCCTTTATGCAGACGACTGGCTAGAGGATGTGCAGCGGAGCATGGAGCTGGCAGAGCTTCCTAGAGGACTTTGGGTTTCAGCCGCAGCCAGCCGATTATTCGACATCGTGCTGACATGGTGCCGTACGGATCCTCGTACGTCGGTGAGAGGGCTGGCATGGGAGAACTTTCGGAGGCTCTTCAAGGAGAAGTTCTTCCCGGACGTGGCTCTTACAGCATTGGAGGGCCAGTTCGTGGGTCTAGTGCAGGGAAACTCGTCGGTGGACGAGTATGCAGCAGAGTTCTTTCGCCTTTGCAGGTTCGCTCCCGATATGATCCAGGATGAGGGGCAGAAGGCTCGTAAGTTCCGTAGGGGACTTATTCATGCAGTGCGCACCCGCACCTCGGGTCGTCGTGATGCAACGTTCGATCAGATATTGATGGACGCGCAGATTGCAGAGGAGGACTTCGGCCTCAAGCCGAAGAGGAGTGGCGATACCATGGGGGCGAGTTCCAGTGTGGGACCAGCCAAGCGCCCCCACTTTCAGCCTCAGCAGAGGTTATTTCAGCAGCAGTCTCTGTTACAGATTCAGCAGGCACCAGCGCATACCTAGCAGCACCAGGGATAGGGCCAGAGACTACCCCGTATGGCTTCTGCGGGAAACCGGGGCACACTAGAGAGGCTTGTAGGAAGAGGTTGGGTGTCTGTCTATACTGTAGGGCGCCGGACCACCAACTGAGGGATTGCCACGCTAGTGGAATCCGAAGAGACCAGGACAGAGTGCAGCAAGCTAGAGGAGGCCAGCAGGGGCGTGCTTTCGCCATGACAGTTGAGCCCACTCAGGCAGTAGTAGAGCAGATAGCAGGTTCCTATCCTTCGATCTCATTTCCGTGTTTGCCTTCTTATAAACTGTCTTGAAATTCGATTCTATTTGTTCCTTGATCGTTTGATAAAATTTTTTTGTGATGTGATTTCCTTCTAAGATAAGTCGTATGGGCTAGGTCGCCTCGATTATAAGATTTTAGAATACTCTAGAGTCAGGCTAGCAGGCATAGTGAGGACATATAGTCGGATTATGGTCGTATTTCTCGGGTGTGGAAATTTAAGCTTTTTGCTGCCAAGCATGCGGCAATACGACATAATTCTAGATGTGTATACCGTAGTTGAGGACTCTGTGATTATCGTAGCCTTGCTCACTGGCATGACGGAGATTCTGAGTATCATGATGATTGGACAGACGCATACGATTATCGATTTGCATGATTTTGTGTTTACTTGTTTTAATTTTTGAGGATGATTTTTTTTTAGGGTGGATAGACTTATAGCACCCAGTTTCTATTTGAGAGTAATTTTAAATTTTATAATTTAGTCATTCAATTCATGCTTTGATTTTTGAGATTTTAATCATTTTAAATTTTAAGCCATGACATGTGATTTTGATATTTTACTATTGTTTGGTTTTAATTTCGAGGACGAAATTTTTTAAGGTGGATAGATTTGTCACCCCCAGTTTTCAGAAACAGGGGTATTTTTGTCATTTTATATTTTTTGACTATTTTTGAAATTTATTTTATTATTTATAATTTTTTTTGGGATTATTTGAGTCGGGTTCGAATTTCAGCTCAATCCGACTTGAAAGTGTTGACTCTAGTGGGACCCCATACTAGTTGGGCTTGGCCCACATGCCATCCTAACTAGGCTAGAAACCATAATCCAATACTTCCATGGCTTAACTAGTCATTTTAGAGGCTTAATTAGTCAATTTGGAGTTAAACCAAACCAAGTCTTGGGTTTGGAGGCCTAATGGGTCTCCACCCAAACCCTTAAGACCCCCATGGCCGGCCATGTATAGGCAAAAACCCCTCCCTTATCACTCCAAAGTAAACTCTCTCTCTTCATTCATTCTTTTCTTTGAGCTTCTTCTTCCCAAGGAAAACCAATTCTAGGTATGCTCATTAACCCCATAAATTTTCCTCTCTTGCATTTTTTTTCTTCATAATAAATGTGGAGGAGACCATTCTCTACTTAATGACCATAGCTTTTATAGGTTTTCCAAAAACCTAGTTAAGGATTTATTAGGGGTTTCTTTTAGAGAGAAAATATATATATATTATATATATTATATTATATAGATATA